>JAHLJT010002135.1:0-16023 GCA_031308135.1 Acheta domesticus
TATATATAATCCGCCCTCTTCGAGACCCGGGAATCTCGCAAATACCTTTTTAAATACAACTAAAGGTCCCATACCTCAGAACCACGCATATAAATGTGGAAACGCTTTGTAGTGTTGAAACTGTGCGCCAAATCTGAAACTCAAAAAATATTTTGGTAGAAGAAAATAACTTGAGTTGCAAACATGAAACCACAATATCACAACAACAATTTCAATTCCATGATTAAAGTAATTGGGTGTTTTATTACAATAGAATGCTATAATAACTCAATAATCTGTTAAATATGTGTTATAAGTAACAACCTAGTAATTGTGTTAATTGGTTTTCAACAAAATTGTTTTGTCGTGATGGTCTGATTACAATTTGTGCAAAAGCACGTCTTAAAGGTAAGCAGCAAAGGGGGGGAGAGATTAACTTCGGGCGACGTAACGGCAGCTCAAAGTGTTTGCCTACCTTCGCTTGGACGGCTGACTCCTTGTTCAAATTGTTAAAACACGCCCCTCCATCTCAAAGAGTGTAAACTTCATTCTTCCTCTTAGGATAAGCCATTACTTGCACAGTAATACTACATTATGAAACGATGATGAAATGGTGGGTATTAATACACGAGTATCGTAAAATTCACACTAGTGTATAATACCATTACATCGAGTTTCATACGATACTTTTTCTACGACTTTTGCAAGTTAACTTTTACATTGAATTGTTCGTGGCAGTTGACATTCAGGATTCAGCCAAGGCCACCTAGCTCACATCTCCCTAACCTACCCTCGCATGCTGCCGCAGTGTTTGTGGTTACTGACCGCCTGCGAGGCAGTACCGCGCTATACAATTAGGATCAAAGTGAAATTACGATCCAATTATTTTAAATAGTATCCACGAAAAAAATTACTACTAATAAAAGAAATTAAACTGACAAGCATATATAATATTAAATCAATTTTAATGCACACCAATCGTAAGAAACTTTTACTAGAACGATTCTCAATAATTCGTTGTGTCAATACTTGGTTTGTAAACTTCTCTGTGATTGGTCCAGAACCTGTATCATAATGAAATAAGTATTGTAATGAATATCATTATGCAACTGGTTTCAACCAACAAATGACCACATTATACAATGGGAGTAGAAAAAAGCTTTAAAGGAAATACTGTTTAGTGTATGAGATAATGTTCAATGAAGGTATGGATTCAGCTATCTCTGAAAAGAAGATAACACAAAGGTTTCGAAAAGAATCTGTGTTGTTATACTGACCAACACCCAGAGACAAGTTAACTTGAGAAAGGGGAGATATTAATGATATTGCGTACGACTTCATTAGCACCATCTGGCGTGATATTATCGAAGGGGAAGTGGCATACTGATAACATTGGCAGATGGACGTGGGATGCAAAAACATCCCCGCCCTCCTCTCCCGTCGCGTCTGCTGGAGCGAATCTAGATTGAAACCACAGACGAGAGGATTTCGGGTCCCGAAGAACAGGCGGTCTTAATTCCTTTTGGCTCTAACGAAAGCTTGCAAACACCCCGTCAGCAAAACTCGCCAAAGTGGGCTCGAAATTGAACCGCGAGCGGCCTTTACGTCCTAAGATCCGGGAGTTCAAATCATGTCGGCAAAGTGAAGTTTGTTTGATACAATTCGCGCAGCTTTTCATCGTTTCGTTAGAGGAAATAATAATTCTACGTAATTCAAATAACGATAATGGTTCATGGTTGCATAGCATATCAACTATAGTGCGATTTTTCTAAACCGTGCCTCTGCCAGGTATCAGCTGTTGCGGTTTCATCTAATCGGGAGATTATATGTCGCTACAGTGACGTCACTATGGTGACGTTCAAGCTCCCGATTGGAAGAAACCGTCAACAACCGATACCTCCCAGGACAGGATTAAAAAAATCGCACTGTTATAATTCTGTTTAAAACAGCTGTCCAACTTAGAAGAGCCACATATCAATTTCTACACAGTCCGTGGTCCGTACTGTGATTTAGATTTTTTTAATCCTAACTACTGAGATTCTACTGAAACAAATATAGTATATATATAGTATATATATATATATGTATATCTATATACATAATATTGTACTATATGTATATACATATATACATTATATTATATATACATATATATATATATTAATTAATATAATAATTTAACTAGACCAACATGGTAATTAGTACATCCGAGAACATTAATTTATCATTAAATAAAAATACTATGAATTGTGCAATTGTATTGTATTTGGTTGGTATACTACAATGTTTCAAGCAGCCGCGGGCCGCACAAAAAGATCCGGCGGGCCACATCCGGCCGTGACCGCCAATTGGAAAGCTCTGGCCTAAAGTATTGATATGACTTATTAATTATGAACAATGGAAAACGGCATCTGGTTTTTAGTATGAAAATCGCAAGCTACAAAAATGCCCTCGAGGAATGGGTGCCCTCCGGGGAGAATTGAATCACGTTTCACAAATTGACGTCTCTGCCACAATATTCTGTCGTATAGTACCAAACTATGCAATATAAAACGTTGTAATGTATTATGTATCATTTTATATATTATCAGTATCATTTTATTACCAGTATCATTTTAATTATTATTTCTTTACAGAACATAATTTAATTTGAAATTAAGTCATAGCTTTCCAATGAAAAGGGATATAAGCCTCATCCCAATGTAGACCAAGTTCTAATTACGCGGAATATCGAACTCGACTAAGGCTGTTGAAATTACCCATCAGACGTACTCGTTTTTTATACTGACATATTATTTAATGTTATTTATTCTTAGTCATATTCAACCTATGAAAAAAACATTTCAAATATATCAAAATAAACAACATCAATTGATATGTAATCTTTGAACTTTTCTGGATCCTACCATGGATGTTGATGTGACCACCATATATCGTGTGTATACATATAAATATACCATATATATACATATAACATATATATACATATATATAAATATATACATGTATTATTCTTTTACATTTATTATGTATTATATGTATTTATTCTTTACATTAGTGTTTTGTACTGGTTGCGTGGTATTAATGAACAAAGTCGGCATCCATTCCTTCCCCATAAAGAAAAACGAACAAAACTTGGGGTTCCGGCGAAGGATTACAGTGATACGGACATTTATAATAATCGGAAAACATTAATTTCTACAACTCGATTATTTAGGTCCCTTGGAATTCGCGTTAATGAGGGTTTACCGTTAGTACCATTTATAATTAATTTCATGGCAGAGTTCATAAAGCTGAAGTGTAAGTCAAAGCAGTTTTTGAGTGGAAAAAAATATTTGCTGTTGAAATGTGCAAAATTGCAATTATTTCTTTGACTGTCATGAAAACATTTAACGAATGCACAGAAATAACATGCCTAAAAAGCGTTATACGAAAATCGCAAATTCTAATCTCCAGCGCTTTACATACGAAGAGAGTTTTCAAGAGTGGACAGAAGAACAAGTGGAATATATGTGCTAATATGATAATATTACGTTATCGCAAATAAATACACACAAACGAGAAAGTATGTGCTAGTAGCACTACTAGTTCCTTTTTTCCTTGAACAACGTTATTAACTTTGATGTATCGTTGTGTAAGTTAACTTGATGTAAGTTTGATGTAAGTTAACATGAGTAAGTTGATGTAATGGTAACTTGAGAAAGGGGAGATATTAATGATATTGCTTACGACTTCATTAGCACCATCTGGTTACGCGGAATATCTTACTGAACTATGGTTGTTGAAATTATCTGACGTATGAACTGTACATCGTAGGAAATATAAAATATACAGTTAGTAACAGTCTTGTTTTTACAGTCCATAATTGCACGAAAATTGTTAATTTAAGTGGAAAATTAATTCTAATTAATTCTAATGAAAACTATATTACAAGGTAATTGAATATTTCCAGTTAAATAAAATGTAACTTTGTACACCTAGGCGAAACGGCTTTGAATTTGAAGTTTACCAGCACAATTTGTTTGCTTGGAAACCTTCCTAGCGGTTAGTTCCCAGCGACTAAATGTTTTTTACAGGTGAATTTCACATTTAAGACCATTTCTTCTAGTGTACAAAGTTACATTTTATTTAATTGGAGTTATTCAATTATCTTGTAAAATTTGTTTGTATTAGTATTAATTTTCCACTTAAAATGAATGTTTTTCGAGCAATTATGGACTGCACAAACAAGACTGTGGTTCAACAAATGGAAAATAAACATTATGCATCCAAATATCAAACTAAAATCTTTTCACTAAGAGAACTACGAAAAATTAATGATCTAAGATCAAACAATTCCCCTATTCCATGGCTGCTCCCTTCTGCTCCTCTAACATATTTAGGACTGCAAATAGATCGCAGACTCACCTGGAAAATTCATATAAATTCACAGCCAATCAAACATTTATTAAGACATTGAATTTGTACCCATTTGTCAACAAAAAATCAAACAGGAGCATTGAAACTGCAATATGCATTTTTAAATACATAATCAGACACACTCTAACATACGCTTGCCAGATATGGGGAGGTGCACAAAATCTACATTACATAAACTGTAAGTTATACAAATAATTTCTACGCAGTGCACTAAAAGCTCCATGGTACATACGGAAAAATCAAATTCTAAACGAACTTTCTATTGAACCCTTAAAGAAATGGATTTCCAAACTATCCTTAAGATTCTATTCATCCCTACCCTCCTGCCCCTACAACAATACATAGCTTGGCAAAACTTCAAATCCTTTTCCCAGAATTAGACTCGACATAGCAAAGATTCCTTTCATCCACCATAATTTGCAATCAAAACATTCTAATTATAACTACAGACCGTTTCTTCTCACATTAAGACAGAATAGAAACTCTTGCTGTAAATATTCATTGTTGTATACATTTATTGTTGTTTACATTCATAGTGTTAAATTAACACGCAGTTATAACAAGAAGTCCCATCTTGGAAGACCCTCGAAAAGTAAGTAGAAGCTATTGTTGTAAAAATTGTCAAAAACTTTGTAAGACAAAACTGCCGATCAAGGAGAATTATAATAAAAGAAAACAAACAAGACTGTTACCACTGTACGTATTCCGCTGGCAGGTGTTGCGCATGCGCCGGCCCTCGGCGCCGGTCGTGCAGGGGGGGGGGGGAAGCCACCCGCGCCGAGAACAGTGGGCGCTCGGACAGCAGGCGGAGCGCCTCCATGCCAGCCCTTCCCGCGCGACCGGACTCCCCTCGGGGCTTGTATTCGGATACTACAGCTGACAAGGTAATGTACTCCGGAGAAACAACTAAAAGCGTGGGTTTTAGAGTTGCCACCTTCGAACAACACCGACCCGAAGATCACTAATTACCGGGGGGGGGGGGGGAGTGAGTTAACGAAAAGTAAACACATACATTTACAATCAATATTATTAAAAAATAATATACGCGTTTTGCGATTATTCGTAACAGTAATACATTTATAATGTTAATAACGCATTAATTACTATGACAATAAGTACATTCTTCGAGTAGAGAAGGTGAACTGATGGCATTCTGGTTCTGCCGCGTCGTCCAAGTTTTATTTATATAGTGTCATTACTATGAAAGCATTCGATAAAATTAAACTATTAAACAAATTATATTTCAAAAATTAAAAAAAGTTATTTAATTTCATTTTTTACACGACCCGGAGATTTTCAAAAGTAACCCAGAAACCGGAGATCACTCCTGTAATCCGTGTCTCCAGGTCAAACCCTGAGAGGTGGCAACCCCAGGGGTTTGGAGGTCAAAGGTACTCATTTATTCGTTTTTCTACTCCCATTGTATAATGCTGTCATTTGATGGCTGCAACCAGTTGCATAATGATACTCATTACGATACAGATTGCATTATGATACAGATTCTTGACCAATCACAGAGAAGTCTACAAACCAAGTATTGACAATTAATCATTGAGAATCATTTTAGTAAATGTTTCGTTCCGTTGTGTACATTAAAATTACATTTGATATTATATTATGCTTGTCAGTTTTAATTTTTTATTATTAGTATTTTTTCGTGGAATATTATTTTTTTAAATTACTTGGATCCTATTTGACGAGCGTAGTATTCTCACGCAGGTGGACTGCTAGCCACAGCCACCTGCGGCAGCATGCGAGGGTAGGATTAGTGTGGTGTCGGCTAGGTGGCCTTGGTTGAATCCCAAAGTAAAAGTTATAAAAGTCGTAGAAAACGTACCGTGTGAAATGCGATGAAATGGCATTAATACACTCGTGTGGCTCGTACTTGCTCGTATCGTAATATCACCTCGTGTATTAATACCCATTATAAATGTCGTTTTAATATATTAAAGGGCGTCAGTGGTGATCAAGAGGTCGAGTGGATCGTCAGATGTCGAATTTTAAATCGTATTGTCCAGATAAGATCCATTATGAAACAATGAACTTGATAATTATTTTTGATATGTATTATTGTTTTGCATTTTGTTTTCATTTAATAATAAATTACTAATTTCCTTCGCTTTTGGAACTTACATCATTCAAATGAATGAAAATCAAACTTTTGTGTCATTTGAAATCAGTAATTTTGCTTCTTAAACTTGTACACTTAAACTTAATAATCGTCAGAGTCGATGATGCAAACCGTGCTTAAAAAGAGGCGAGAAAATGTTGGATATCCCTGATTTAATATGTGTTTCTCCAGCATTAATTTGCATGCTTTTAGGGTACTAGTCATGTCCCGATTTTTATCAAAAAAGGTAGACAACTTTCCCAAATTAATGTAAATTCCGATACGTCAACATTGTACTTTAACAGTATAAACATGTGTTTTCCTTCGAGGAAGCAACCCTTTCTCTTCATCATCATAAATTACTCGTTTAGCCTCCAATGAACGAAAACATTAATTTACTGTTGATCATTATGGATCCCGGGTTCAAATTCCGGTCAATCTTGTTCTGTGATGGACAAAACAGCTTCGCTGTGTGCATTGGCGTGTTCTCCCATTCCCTCTGGTTCTCATTCCGTCGTTGCTCTGAATTCACGATATCATCACTATCATTAATCACAAGAACACGGACGTGTCTGTCAACTACTATTTTGTACTTTCAATGTAGACATTCAAAATATTAACAGAAAGTGCATGACTTGACAAATTTCGTAGAAACAAAATAGATATTTGTTTAACTTCAAAACTGGATTTTCCAGTGTGGAACTTTTTTCTTATTACTGTCTTGTTTCTACATTTGACTTCATTATTTACGTGCTGAATTTATGAGGCCACAAACGTTTCGTAATATGTCAAATTATGAGGAGGTTTCGAAATTAAAGAAATACGAAAAAGATTGTTAATTGTATGCGATTATACTTATAGTTTACAGTAAATATTGTAATGATGAGTGAGTAATGAGTTAAACAATATAGATTTGCTATAAATAAAAAATATGTATACAAACTTATATAATAATGTATACACACATTGTATACGCTTTGTTTCAAAGAGTTTTACTGTGCACCAGTTAAGAAAACTTGAAAGGTATATTTGTCTCACTCATTCTAATGACTGAAAAGAGACGAATGATCTCTTTGTAAAAACTTTCCAACAACTGACATCGTTCTTTCCATTGCTTGTTTATTGCTGTGATTCGTTCCTTTTCATCAAATATGTTGCCCTGTTCTACCAATCTTTGGTTGTGACAAATAACCGCCCAATTTTAAACGATCTTACACGCATATTAATGTTTTACTACGGTTATATTTATATTTGAATAACTACACCCTGCAATAACCGTAGGAAACTATCTTGAGGATTTGTGATTTTATGACAGAAATATATATTTTTTAAAATTAAAGGATTAAAACCTCACGGAAACCAACAACAAACCGCAAAAAAAATTTACTCCATAAAAACATCCACTAAAGGCAATAAAACTAAATTTGGAAAGGGGGAACCCTAACCTGGCAGACAGTCCCAGTCCTGTCAGTGTGGCTCGCTCTTTCCCCTTTCTCATCGAGGCCGCACAGTTTCACCCCACTCCCCCCCCCCCCCGCGTCGCCGGCAACGCCTGATCACAGTACCGCCTCGATGCTTTGCGACTTTTATCGCTTCCATTAACATTTTTGAAGTGACCAACTGTGGGGTACTTTGCGACTGCGAATCCCTCTCAATTTCCGTTGCGTCTCACAATGTTCTTGCAATTTTGATAGTATCCTCTCCAGTAGTTCAAAACTTGTTTCATAGAACATGCAAGCGTGCATACACACGATTTTTTATTCACGATTTCGTCAATCATTTTTGGCGTTCACGTATTTTACGTACATCACATAAGGTAAGGCACCCAACGCCTTGATCTGAAGGGGTGTTAATGAATGAAACTCGACGTGTTGCCAGATTATATATATACATATATACAATTTACAATATATTATATTGTAATATACAAAATATTACAGAAAAACGCCGCGCCTTAATCTGGACGGACGGAGCTGTAATACAAAATATTACAAAACAAACGCCGCGCTTTATCTGGACGGTCGCGGTTACTAGGTTAACGAAGGTTGTTGAACGGGCAGGAAGGGGGCCTGGACTAGAGAGTTGGTGGTTGACTGGCACGTGGTGGTAGCGGCGCGAATGTAATTTGAATTATTTAAGTAGGACATCGACGTGAATAGGGTAGATAGATTGTGGAACAATAGTGCAAGAAGTGAGTCAGCAAGAAAGAAGCAGACGACTTCGGCGACGACCGGCGCGAAGAGGGATTTTCGGCGCGGAAGTCAAGGGGCATACGAACTGCGGGGCCATCGTTTCACAACGCCAGACAATTCGGTACCGTAAACCTGATGCATACAATCAATCAAGAGAATTTATATTGTTAATCCCAAATTCAATTTTTAATAAACAAAATTATTGTTGTGCCACGTTATATGTAATTCCTTCGGAATATAAATCATTTCAGACTCCAGGCTTCTCTGTATAGAGAGCATGAGAACCAAAGAACTGAGCTAGCAATTAAATTAAATTAAGTACAATAATTCATTATTTTATCACAATATATATAGGTATACAGGTGAGTCACGTAACTTTAGCGCCTTTAGTTTATATAACATATTCTGACGCTTCTCCCTTATGCGTAGTCGCACATAGGCAGACGCGCAGACGAATGCTCGATAACGAGCTTTTGAAATCTCAGGGGGAGCAGGGATTTTACAAGTGACAAGGGTTGACAAAACACACTCACAAATAATATATCAAAAACACATGAATTTAATAAAAATCAAAAAAAAATCAAACAAAAGAAATTAGTATAAATTGTAATGTTGTTGATACACTCAAAATACTTGTCCGTCTTTGGCGGATTAGGAACTGAATTTACATAAATTGCAAAATAACATTTGCCTGAACCTTATTCTGACTTGTGCACAGTCTGCTATACCATTCAACTACTTTATACATAATTTACTTTACGTACTTTCTTACAAAAACATGACCCTTTTTAAAACATTACAAGATATAATCCCTTATAATTATAAATGTCTTCCTCTTTCTCGGATCTTTGATCATTAAGGCAATTGAATTTTACTAGTGTTTTCTGTTCATAGTTTGGCAAGGCACAAATTCTCTCTATTTATTCGGCTGGCACACAAACGGCGTTCTGAGCGCGCCGCACGAAATCCGTAACCTACGCCAACCTTGGCCTTCCCTTCCGTTCGGCGGTTACATGACCCTGGCGGTTGAACCGTTGCGGCGGCGAAGCGATCGGCGGCGGCGGCGTTCACAGGCGTGGATTACACGCGGCGGGGAACCGGCTCTCGTCAGTGCGTCGCCCGTAATTCGCCGACCTCTTCGTCTCTTCTTCTCGTTCCGGAAACACGCAGCTCGTCCCGTCCAGGTCCGTCTTGTCCCGTCTCGTCCAGATCCGTCCTGCCCTCGTTGGTACGCTTCCGTGCGTAGACAAGGCACGTCGCAATGTATAGCAATGCGAATAAAAAGTTCTTTTGCCTACAGTGCAGCTACGTATAAGCAGTAAAGCGTTTAGTCCTGCTGCACTTATTAGATTGCAGTGATCGCAATCTCACGCCACTCAACTTCACTTCCGAATTCACAGCGTTTTACTATTAATTTCTGCTCGAAAACGTTCTAATTATTCAACTTTGTTAACTTTCGTGCCCTATTTCCGACAGTCTCCCGGAATGCATTAGAACTATCCCGACGTATTCTAGCTAACACAACATCTACTGTGAAAACTTCTAAGTAACTTTGGTTTGTCGAGAGAGTAGCTGGATGAAGTATACGGGTGAATTCACCAAGTGCGAGGTGGCAAGCGACAAGAGAGCTTTTCTCTGGCTGTCGGCGGTATTTATCAGTACCTCTCCTCAAATGTTGGGGAGAGTTCCTTCGCTCCCCCCCCCTAGCGAGCAGCTGCGCGCGTCGCAACTCGCCATCGCGCGGCCGGTCGGAGGTTTTCACGGGCTGCCGCCAGAGCGCTCCCGCGACTATCGCCGAGGTTTTCACGCGCTCCCGCGACTATCACCGTGCTTACTTACGGAACATACTGTTCCCGGGCGTGTGTATATAGTAATGATTTCACGTCTGGCACATTCCCCAAAAACAATTGTGAAAAAAAGATAAATATTTATTAAACTGTAATTAATAAAACAACGTGTACGTGAATCGATAGCAACAAGACAGAAGAACAGCGCGCCGCGGAAAGCGATATTTCGACGATTTTGGAAACACATTGGATTCAGTAATTTTGAAATGAATCTGACCGTACAGTTAATTGGAAAGTAAATAAATAAACATTGTAGTCTTTGTTTGAACACGATCGGACGACGGGTTCATTTAAATTTAGAATATGAAGATTGGAGAAAAGTCCCAGTGACGTGTCAGATGCAATAACTTAAATATAAAAATTTTATGAAGAAACCTTAATTAGGCAACGAGAGGCCTTGTCGTTGTCTGAATTTAATAAAAATTATAGCAGATCCAAAAGACTTATAACACGTTGAATTTCTGAGCTGAAGAAATATTACAAATTAATAATATCAAAACAAGTGACGAATTAGTGTATAATTTCGACAGAGAAATTTAGCATTTTCGACGTATAAAATATCAAAAAAATATGTTTGGGCCAAAAAACTTTAACATTGGGCAAAAGCGTTAATAAATAGACGCATAGTCATGTCAGAATAACTTATATTGTGCATTTTAGAAAAATTGGGAAAACAACAATGAAAATGCAAGAATGAAATTCGCCGGCATTTTTCTATTACGAGGTGACGTGGTGAATCGACATGATTTTAAGAACACTTCTTTCGAGTCAGGGGCGACAGTAACGTCGAATCCATGTTGGATGAATTCGAGATTTTGAGAAATTGGACTTAGACATTTTTTTGTGATGAAGCGGTGCAGTGCAATGGACATCCGAACGAGTATTGAAAACAGCTATTGATGCAGTGAATGATCGAAGAGAGAAGTTTTTTCATTTTTATTTTGACTCTGTGCTTCGAAGTTGATCGAGCAATTTTGGACTTCGTGGAGAACATCTTATGAAGAAAGTCGGCAGACGCGGGATTGGTGCGTGCGAATACATCGGCGCGTGCAAGTGGGCACGCAATTGACGACCGAGCTGGCAACGGCGCTGTCTCGGCGGAATTCAACAAAAGGAAAGTGTCGCATTTGTGGCGTAATCATCAAACTAGATATTTGTTTTTCGAGAATACTCAAGTAAATTAAAATAAACTTTGACAAGACCAGTGGAAAAATATTGAAATTTTAAAAGAACAATGCATGCAATTGTTGCCGAACAAAGCGATGCAAAATGTTAGTATCATTTTCTTATTGTTAAATTTATAATTACGTACGTACGAGGGAATTTTTTTAATAACTTTATTTTTTGGTAAAAAGGAATTCCTGAAAGCATAAATATTAGAAATCAGCTGATGATTATTAGTTTCATTTGAATGTAATGGTATTTAAGTGATAACGATGTTGCCAAGCATGAGTACATTTATGTCATTATACATTGTTGCATTGTTATTGAGGGAAGGCAATAGAGGACGGTAGTGCTCCATGTTAAATGAGAAAATAAACGAAAGAGAGCGAGGTTTAAAGTTCTTTCTTTTATGACAAAAGGTGTTATTATTTTAGTATTAGAAAAACCTATGCATGCTGCAATAGCGAACGTTGTTTACAGGTATTTCCCGTACGGGGCCAGCCACGACCTACGACCTAAAAATAATTTATGCAACCTCGTAATATAATAACCGTAGAGATTTGATGGAAATAAAGAATTTGTTTGGCGGCAGCATCATAATTCGAGGCCACTCGATAGGAGAATCTGAGTAAATACTATTATTAGGAAAACGGTTACTGTGGCAATTATAGTTGAGATCAGGGTGAATAGATTAGGTGTCATAGTAATTGTCACGGTCGTACCGTGTGGTATCGCATAGCCGCCACATAACAATATTTATTAATATTGATTAATTGAAGAAAGGGGGGATGGGACGGTTGCAATATATATATATATATATATATATATATATATATATATATATATATACTGTACGTTGGTATTGCAACGGAACACGTTGTCACCTTGCGCGTCGCTCCGGCATTCAACAACTTAAGAATGGTCAGGGCGGTTATACACCACGAGATCACACATTTCTAGCGTGGGTGTCACCAACTACATGCGACGTCCTCTCCGCCGCTCCGTCGCCGGGCCCTACCAGTTGGTTATTCTTTTTTTTCTCCCAGGATAAGTTGCTTGGGAATGAAATGGGAAACACACGCACACTCATACAATGATAACGCTCCGCATTTCCTTTGAAAAACAAACTTCATTCAAGAAATAAGTACATTATTTACAAGAATGTACAATTGCACTAGACAAGACACGTGATTCTATCCGTTAATAACTTTCTTTTGTTTCCTTTCTTTCTGGAAAGACTTAACTAGATTAGAGTATTCCTTGGTACTGTGACTTTATCACATTTTATTACGCGACCAGCTGGTGTGAGTCTAATTGTGACCTTTGCCGTTGTTGGCATTCTTTTTCTTATTTCAATCCCTTCGGATATGCGTAACCTGTTCACTACGATTATTATTACAACAATTTGTTGTAGGAAGCCAGAGCTTTCGCAATTATCATGTACACAAACAAATTTCTTTCTTAATTTAGTTCAATGAACTGTTCTTTACAACTTCACGGGTACTCACTTCCACGCCGATGTTGGAGGGACTCGTAAGAACTCACTTCCACGCCGGGTGAGGGACTCGTGAGAACTCGCTGCCTTCTTGCGCAGCGAAGCAAGACTGACCTCGCTGCCTCGCGCCTGATGGAGGGTGGCCTGCGGGAACCACGTCCTCGCGGCGCTCACGCCATCCCACCTGCTCCCTCCCGCTCCTCCAGACCTCGTTCCGTCACACGGTGTAAGATATACTATACGCGCACTTTTTCTTGATACTCCACAGCGGGGGGTGCGAGGGGAGGCAGGTTCTGTTTACGTCACGGCAGTGCAGTGCTGTCAACTTCCACAGAAAACTCAGCGCAAAAGTGCGTCTTGGACTAGATAGCAATGAGAAACAACTCAAGGATTTTTTAAAATTCTGAAGAAATAATTAATAATTATAGAAATTATTGAGTAACGAGAAGGTGCACGGTACGCAGAGGTCGTCGAGAAAGAGAGAGCGAAAACTGAGAAGTTCGAATTGTAAAGAAAGAAGGTGAGCAGCACTGCAAACTGAGCCGTGACGTTCCGAGTAGAGCTCATATTTTCTGCCGAGCCCTGCTGTGCCGGGTTGAGCGAGAACTAGGGAGCTGGAGGATCAAGAAAAAGTGCGAGCATAGTATGTGTTCACTCCCAGTCTAAAACTGAAGCTTACGTGAGGCTAGTTCTCACAGTTGTCGCATATAAGCGCTGCGATCTTTGGGTCTCATTTGGCAAGGTCGTGATTGGTCGTGATCAGGGCCCGGATAATTATGTAATTACATATTTCCGTATGTTAACTCTATCAAGTGAAAACCACAATATATTTACGTTTCATGTCGATTAGGGCTTAAAACCGATGACTTTTTAGTACATATATTTACATATTATACCCAAAAGTACATATATTTACATATTTTTCACAAAAGTACACATTTTTAAATATTTCTTAATATTTTCGTTTTTCTGCATTCTTTTTGTATAATTCTTCATTTATCCTACATGTTTTTGATAAGGAATAACCAAGACGAACAATTCAGCATTGTCAAACAATTTTTGGGCAGCCTCCTCTCCAAATTGTCACTATTGCATTGCGTAAAATGTTGATAATGCAGCACGCAGAATCCTACAAAAGGGCAAGGTGTTACACTCCAGTGTGTAGATTTCAGCGCGAGTAAAGCAGAGAACAAAATACTACTCAGAAATAAATTTTGTGAATGAAAATGGTACGTCTAACAAGCGATAACTCGCGCCCACAACGTATTTTTCAGAGGTCTGTTTTGACCTTAATGCCCTTCGCCAAAAATTACACGCACCAACGCAGCTCAGAAAGCGCCATTGACAGTTTTCTTTCCCCGTTTGTTGCACTGGAGCCTAAACCCTTGTTTGGAAAGTATCTCTGCGAGGTGAAAATCTAAAGTAAAATCATGATTGGCACTACAGCTTTTGGATAAGAAAAGGACAGAAAATAATTCACGGCGATTGGCTTAAACCTTGTGGTAACGTAGACTGGGAATTTGCCATAGGCAAAGTTTGGGTTTATCTTTTCAGAGAAGTCAAGCAGTAGCGTCTTGGGTAAGAACGTTATTAAAGAAAGCTGAATTTGTGCTAAGAGTCAATTGATTAAATATCAACCAGCATTGTTTTTATTCCCTAATCCGTGAATAGCATTGAACAGTGACATATTGGGACAAAGTTTGAATATACACCAGTAACTTCATGCGATGTGGAACATTTGGTCGGTACAAGGCCTTCGAACAGATAATAGGAAAAATGTTATCCCTATAGAGTATTTGAGTAAACTCCTCGTGTGCATGCTTGCGGATGAGCCGTTCCGTCTCTCACGGGTAGACTACTTCCCGTGCACTAGTGGAGACAAACGAATTACGACAAACGCGACATTTCGACGCGTCTCGGCGTCCTAATGGGGAACTGATAATTTGTTTCCAGAAATGGCTATAAAATTCCAAGAAATTTCCAAAAACGTGTTTTTTCGTATTTTGACGCTGTGATCTTGGTAAGTATGCCGGAACTAAAACAACGCCACCTAACTAGATGTAGGTGGTGTTGATTAAACTCCAGTACAATACCGACGAAAAGAAAGACAGAGAAACGCGGACAACTAAGAAGAAGAAGACGAAGAAAACGACGACGAAGAAGGAGACGACGTAGAAGGAGGAGACGAAGAAGAAGGAGGAGACGACGAAGAAGAAGGAGGAGACGACGAAGAAGAAGGAGAAGGCGACGAAGAAGGAGACGACGACGAAAAAGGAGGAGACGACGACGAAAAAGGAGACGACGACGAAAAAGGAGGAGGAGGAGACGACGATGAAGAAGAAGGAGGAGGAGGAGGATACGACGACGAAAAAAGAAACGACAAAGAAGATGAAGACGAAGAAGACGAAAAAAGACGAAGAAAAAAACAAGTCACACAACCGAAAGTAATTTAAAGCGTCGGTGACGTCACGTTCAGCTATTTTCTAAGTATTTGAAACAAATATTGTTTCACATTTTTTACGGAGACCATTGTAAATAACAGAATTGTGAGTAGAATTATGTTTTAATTTTGTTCTTTACGAGTGTATTAAGTCAACACAGATCAACATTTAAGCAAAAGTATTTTATTAAAACGATTGATTTAATAATTAAAGTGTTACATATTTCTTACTTTTAGTAGATATATCTATACATTTAATACATATATATGTACATATTTTCCTAATTTTTAGTACATAATTATCCGGGCCCTAGTCGTGATCCATTCGACAGTTCTATGGCCAGCTCATTTCTAATTTCAAGTCAGTGATTCGCCGT
>JAHLJT010002137.1:0-11271 GCA_031308135.1 Acheta domesticus
CAGTCGCTGTCTGGAGGAGAATTCTAGCGGCCGGCTGCTCTGATCGGTAGTTTTCCGTGGTTTCTCCGATCAACACCAGGCGAGTGCCGGAGCAGTACCCTAACAAACGGACCACGTGCGATCTTTCCTTCCTCTTCCTTGTTCTATCCTCTCCTCTTACACACACACTTACACTAACATGCACTACACTACCACACATGCCGGGAGACCAGTCGGGAGCTTACAGCTTGTCCCGGCTGGGGCGGTGCCCCGCTGGTGGGAGATACCTGGTTGACGGGAAAATCCCGTAAGTCGACGGTAGATCGGCGCCAGATCTCGCCATCCAGCGGGGAAAACATCAGCGCCACCTTCCGAGAAAAAACACGCACTGCACTTATGGGACTAAGTACCTAAGTAGTTGACGCGCCCGGAAACATCAATCACATCACACCATAGTTCGTTGGATTCAGTAAACTCTGTATTACCAAAACTACGACTAGCCACTGACCTACTCCCAGACTGGGCCAGAGACAAGATTACTGTCAATGCAACCAAATGTCAAGCGATCATATTTCAGTGCAAAAGAGAAGATCCAGCAATAGTTCCATTCAAATCAACGACGTGGACATCCCCTGGAAACGAGAAGTGACATACCTTGGACTGACCTTCGACCGTAAACTGTGGACCCGACACCTCAAGGACAAAACCTAACAAGCAGATCGAACAATCAACGCATTACGGCCAATCATGACAAACAAGAACGTGAAACACAAGACCAAACTTTAAATATACCAGACGTGTATCAAACCAATAGCTACCTACGTCACTGAAACTTGGGCTTCGACTTTCCAATCAAACTATAAATTTACTGACTAGACTGGAAAATAGAATAATCCGACTGATTTACAGACCAGCACCTGACGAATGCTACCTCGACATTAAAAATCAACACAACATTAAACCTCTTGTGACATAAAATTACGAAACTGGACAGAAACGACTTCTAGAAGCAATGTACAATCTTTCCTTCTCGGCTTTTCTCGAACCTCACCGCCATATCATCAATCAAATTATCCCACACAACAGGAAGCGTCACCCGCTTGACGTATCCACCCTACCCCGACCTTCTCCCACAATATAACTACGTAGACCACAGGACCAGGCTCCTGGACAACCAGCACTTACATACATGACTTTACAATGTTTCTGAAATGACTGCTCACTCTGCTAAACGACTTAGGTACCCTAAAATGCAGAAAATGTTTTCCTTATTCCAACAATCACCATGTACATTATTACCAAAACCTTAATAAAATAACCTTTCGCGACCCCATACCCTCAAAAAAAAAAACCTCTTCTAAAACCCCTTTAACGAAATAATCCATAAATAGCCCTAAAATACACCCGCATTAAAATAACCTGTGATCCCCTCCCACACCTTTACAAAGAAACCTACCTCCCCCCATAATGCCTTCCCTTTAACAAAATAACCTGTCTTTATCCTAGACCTAACAAATTAATAAATTAACCCGTCTTCTCATATCCAAAGCATCACCTATCCATTCACGCTTCTCATGCATTCTCTCCTAACACCAGTTCATCTGGGGGATGGAGAGATAGTAAAGATTGATTTCTCCCCCATGTTTAAATAACACGTATGCTGAGGAGTACAGTTTTTGTACATGCAGCACTACTAATCACACTCATACGAGCTCTCTTGTGGCGAGGTGATAAACTGCCTGAAAGGGTGATATCGTCGCGCTACCCTTGCCGCGGACCCCCGCTCGTGGCATCGACCTTGACATCATTGCGTTAAATAGATTTTGATTTCTCCGCGTCCGCAATTGCTGTTATTTTCCTCCTGTGTTTCTGGTCCTGAGGTATTTGAATACCTCATAGTGTTCGGTCGTTCTTTGCTACATTTCTGTCCAGGAGATGATTGTTCTGTTTATATAGCAATGATTCCGAGGGTATCTTTTCACAGAAAATGCCTGACTCGTCTGCTTTGTGTACGGTTCTCTTGTCAAGGGCAGGCACAATCTTGAAAGCAATGAATTGAGCTCTTCACTGAGCAACGTTGTGACAGTCATGTCTCCACTAAGAGATGTTCAGCTGCTTTAAGCCGTGTCGAGTTTTGAACTGAATAACCAGCTCTATGAAATATAATGTGAGGCTATCAGCAGCAAAGTTTACTAACACTCTTTGGAGGGAAAGGGAAAAAATTGGTTTAAATATCTCATGAAATTTGTGTTACATAGAATTATTTTATTTGGGAATAGTGCTATCTCAGGTCACTGGGGCATGTTAGAAGGTGATGAAGGTATATAAAAGTGCCCACATATAACATATAACTAAAACACATTTTTTTAATGTGGATTAGTCCATATTGTTCTTTTAGGATTTTGGTTTTATTTTGGTGCAGTAAGTGAGAGCACTACAATTTATTCTATTTATTTTAAACAAAAATTGTGAACGTAATAAAATAGAATTTAATCACATTGAACTTTAAAACTAATTTTTAAATAACTTCCTCCTTCAGTAAGTCATCAGTTAGTAGCTAACCACTAGGGGCCTGTACTAATTGAATATTTTTGTAAAAATCATGACATACTGGAAGAATAAAGGCGAAAGGAGGAGAAGAACAGAGAGGAGGAGAGTAGAGAAGAAGTAGGAGGAAGGAGGAAGGAAAGTGAGGTGGAGGAATACAAAAAGAATATAAAGATTGGTTGAACATGGTCAGATAATGGACAAATGAATTCACTGAAGGATTTCAAATTTTTAATTTTGTGAGACCAATTTCACAGAAGTGATCCATTATAATTCCATCTTAATGCTGAGTGATCATTACTTTAATCCCTATTTAAAAAAGGCAACAGTCATGATCTCATGAATTACAGATTGATATCCTACCCTCTGGATTTTCCAAAATTCCAGAAAAGCCTTTTAATGATAGACTCAAAATTTTCTGAATTTTATAAGATATTGGCAGAGGCTCAACATGGATTCAAAAATGGTAGATTTACAGATGCAGCTATCTTCACCTTTCTAAATGATATACTTGGTGCTCTAGATCAGAAAGAAATCCCCATCAGTTTGTTTCTAGATTTATCTAAAGCTTTCAACATTATTGCCATCACATATTGTTATCCAACTTGAAACTTTGGAATTAGAGGCATTGCACATCACTGGATTAAATCTTACCTTTCAAATCGTTGTCAAGTAGTCACAATCAAGCATATTAGAGATAAAAAGATTTCAACCCATTTTTCTCAACATAGAATGATAATTATGGAATGCCACAAGGATCAATCCTAGGCCCCATATTATTTCTCTTATACATCAAGGACATGCCTCTGATTCTACAAAAGACCAAATGGTCCTATTTGCAGATGACACAAACATTATTATTAAGCAAATACTCAACAACTCTACAAAAAGAAGCACAAACAGTTCTAGAAGCACTAGTAAAATGGTTTCCAGGTAAATAAACTCAAATAAGTCAATAAGTCAAATTTTAAATTGGATACACTGTGAACAGTACACTTTGCAAATGTGCACTAGCATCTAAAATACGGAGTCATATTCTGGGGAAATTCTCCAAAAAGTATTTACACTTTCAGTGTCCAAAAATGAAATATTGAGAACAATGACAAACACTCACGAATACAAGTCCTTACAAATACAAGTACTTTTCAAAAATTACAAACCTACACTACCATGCATGTACATTTTTGAAATATTTAAATCTTCACAAAGAAGGCACTTTTGGAAAACAAGGATTCTGTTACTCTAAATGCAGAAGTTCATAACTATGATACTAGACAAAAAAGAATCTGCATGTCCCACACTGAGAAACTTCACTCTTTCAAAAAAGTACCCTTAGAAAAAGTATACACTATATAACATAACTCCCAAACAAACTCCTAGTGAATTTAAAAAGCTTAAACTCAGTCACAGTACCACATTCAAAATTAACTGAAAGCTTTCCTGTTAAATCATACATTCTACAGTACAAAAAAATATATACCTCATAAACACGTATCTACATAAATAAAACTAGTACTAATAATTTTTACATAATCTGTAGCATATTTTTGAAACCCTCGAACTAATTTGTTGGATGTAAGGGATGAACCCAGCCCAGGCATCACTCACAAGAAGACTACTACTTTTTTTTCTCTTCTTTTTTTCTTTCTTTTTTATTAGTATTTTTTTTCAATTTTAATCTTCTTTATCAAATTAATTAACATCGTATTGTAGAGTATTTAGTATGAAAATAGAATATAAGTTCTGTATTGCATTAAATACTTAGAAATGTCTATATTGAACATTTTATTATTATTAGACTTTCAGACCTTTAGGTTTTTACCTATTGTTTTCCTTTACAGCCTATTGAGTCTAACATTAATAATTACACATATAATTGACCTACAAAGGTATGTAACCAAATTTGATAGTGCCTATAGGCACCTATTTCAACATAAATGTCTATTTTTGCCTTTTGGTGCCTGTAAATGCCTTTGTAATAAATGTCCAATAAATTTATTCACTACACTGTTGTATTCAATAAAAATTATTATTCAACAATCTTTCATCCCTGGATACTTATTTGATTTCTGTTTGATAAAAATGTGGCGTGGTGTCATTTAGGCTTAGCGCAACAAAAAATAAAAGCAATTAGTAAAATCTTGAGGTGCCGCATGCGAAATCGGAACTTGGGCAATGGAACAATTTCAAGAAATTACAATTGCAAAACAATTGGCCCACGTCTGCTTGAAAGTATTATTTCCAGCCATGGCCGTTAACGCACGGTACTTGTCTGGCCCATGTACTTCACCGAGTAGCAGAGGAGGTTTGAAACCAATTCCCCCAAATAATGATTAATATGCTCCATAAAGAAAGTATTTTTAAAGTCAAGTTCTAGAATTGCACTTACAAAAAAAGATGTGCTAATCTATCTTTGTTATCAGCATCTATTTTGAAAAAATGGGATATGTGACCGCAGGCTGTGAAGTATTATAGTGAGAACATGGACACTTGAAGTGGTAAATAGCTTTTCCAAAGAAGAATCACAGAATACGAATGCCAGAATGTCCCACGAGAGAAAGGTTTGACCCAGGATCTGTCATATATTCGCGCAAATTTCACTTGTTAGCAGATACTGTAGATCAGATCAATTCAATCATCAAATCTCAGTATCACTGAATCAATTGCATTATTTACAAGGGCTGAAAGTTAGTTAAAGAAAGCTGTTGGTAAGGTTGGAAAAATTGTTTCCAAAAACTGCAAATGGTACTCCTGAATACAAGGTTCTGAAGAACGTATCAGGCATTTTCAGCGGACGTGAGACAGTTCTCCTTACAGAATTTTAACCACACAATGATTATCTTTTTAAATATGTTCCAAACACCACCGCAGACGATGAAGATATTTTTCAGCATTTACGATAATTCTGACCAACATAATCTTATCCCACATCGTCTGAAAGTACTTCTGATTATTGTGGGACATAATTACAGCAAAAAGTGAAATTGAGGAATATTCTGTATTTAAAAATAAAAATGTTGCATTAATTCTTAAAATTCATGTAAGACATAATTTTATCCTTTATATTTTAATTAACTGACGGTGACACATATTTTTTCTAGACTAAAAGCAAATATTTCCCCTTTTTAATGATTGCTCAATTACAAAATTATCTTATTTTGTATGGTATTTAAATGTGTTTTGAAATAAAACATTGTATTTAATAAATCACTGTATGGCGTGATGCATAAAATTTAATTATTTATTGTGCCTATTAGAGACCTATTTCCCTACTTTTTAGGACACTTTTGGCGCCTAAACTCACATGTTTTAGGACCTAGAGATCTGAAGTCTAAATATTATGGACATATTCTGACTTGTTATACATGGCATATGCTGTATTTATGTGACAAATAAATATATTATTATAATATAAATATATTATCCACTTTGACATTTTCATCCCTCCTCAATTAATCCATTTCTATTAAACAGCAAATAATGCAAGATGTCTTTTGAATATTTTGGCATGTTTTTGGAATAAATAAATGTACACTACTCATTACCCACTGTTTTCCTTTTTGTTTAATTTATCAAGTTTCACTACTTATCTAAAGAAGAATTCAACATTCTTTTAAACTTCTGGTTAATACTAATCTGAGGGCTACACTCTAATTTGTGGCTGTATGCAGAGAACAGTTATTGAAGATACATGGGTTTCATGATTTGTGTTCTGTAACAGTCTCATAGTTGAAAATGAAACACCATGATCCATTTTGATTTTAGTATAAAAGAACAATCAAACATATTTTGTGTAGCTAATACAGTTCATTTCAGTTCAAGTACAGTAACTTAAAATTTAATACTTCATTATCAATTAATTATTACAGTATGTACTTGATGTGGTGTAGATGTTATTGGTCACAATGTAAATTATAAGTCACACAATATTGAAATTTCATGTTTTTTATATTTTTAATGCAACATGTGCTCTATTGTATTTTCTTTTAAATGCTTCAAATCATTTCTTACTTCTTTTGTTAGTTCATGAGCAAATACTTTTTTTCGAAGCGAGTGTCAACTGTCAAGCTTTAAGAGAGTGAACTTCAGATGCATTTTCCCAAACTGAGAAAATGATTTCATGCATGTCAAACATCATAAATCATGAACTATAAACGATAATATAATTCTATTTGCAGCATTTAAACCAAGTTTTGCTCTAGTGAATGAACTAGAATAGTCACTACCACTAAAAGTTTCAGTTACATAAACTGAAATGACCAGAATAAATTTATTAATAATTCTTTTTTCTAAAATAATCAAACCCTGACTAGTTTTCACACTACCTTTACCATTCTACTTCATTCAATAGAATACACAACAATTGTAAGTTCATACTTATTAAGGAATTTTGTAATATTCCCAATTCAATTATTGTAATATTCACAATAATTAATCACAATTATTGTATTCAATTTAAAAAAGAATTATCAAAATATATTAATTTGTTTTAGAATTAGGATATCTGAAGTAAAAATCTACATTTCAACATGTTATTTATAAACAAATAGAGAAAAACACTTTTAAAAATTATTTGATCTCCAAAAGCATAAAGAATTCAAATGTGCAAGGGAAAACAAAATAGAAACAAATGTATTAATTTTTATTTTTCAGGTAGACAGATAAGTATTTTTATTTTTCGGGTAGACAGTCAGATATTTAAGATAGCTACCTTAAATATCAAATACATAACCTCATTATTTGTAAAGAAATCAATGAAGTGAAGAAAAGGAGTTAAGAGAAAATGAAACTAAGATGTTCACATAAAACATTTTATTGATTTTTTTTACATACACAATGTATCTCAAGTAATTCATGTATGTCAATTCATAAAGATAATATTAATGCTTGTAATTATCAAAATCATTTAAGAAAACTGTAAGCACAATATGTAAACAAATCAACTGAAGAAATAGAAAATACAAAGAAAAAACAATTTGATAAAACCTTCCAAAAAAAACATTGTTCTAAAAAACTGCAAATAGTTTCTAATGAAACATCACTTATTAAGATGATTCAATTCCTTAAATTTCCCTACTCACTATATGCTGCAGATTTGAGGGTTACATGTTAAAATGCAACAAACGTAACAATTTTATTGGTAATCTATTGGTAAACAATAAAATAACACAATTTTAAATAAAAAATTCAATAAAGTGCTCAAAGCATTAATTTCAAAACTTCACTAACAGTATTAGCAAAAATAACATTCAATCAGATGGTAACCTTTCTTAAATTTTCCCACTCCTTTTTATCCTGCACAACTCAGAGTCAAAAAAATAACACTTTCAAATCGTGTGTTAATAAATAAAATAATACACATTAAATACAAAAATGAAAATTACTTTATCAAAACATTCTTTCAAAACTTGAGTTAAAGTACCTAATAGTTGAAACATTTTTCAACCAGGTTGATAATTTCCTTAACCTTTCCACTCATTTTATGGTGCAGATGTTATCGATGCAAAAAAACATATTCAAAACATATGTTAAACAGTAAAACAAAATTCTAAATAAAAATTTTAATAACTTCATCAAAAGATATCATTAAAAACTTGACTTAAACAGTAGTTAAAACATTACTCAACCATGTTGATTACGTCCTTAAGTTTCTACTCAATTTTTGCAGCAGATCTAGGCAACTAAAAGTAACACAAATCAAACATAGGATAACCAGTACAACAAAATTTAAATAAAAAATTACAATGATGTTATCAAAGTATTGATTTCAAAAATTAACTTTTAGTTTTTGTGAAAACATCATTCAATCATATGATACACTATATTACATTTTCTTATTCTATTTATTCTGCATATTTTAGAGTAAAAAATACCACATTCAAACCATATGTTAATCAATGAAATGATAAAATTTTAAATAAAAAGTTTAATAACTTTCTCAAATTTTAAAAATTAACTTACAGTAGGAGAGACCGGGGCACTATGGGCCATGAGGTATGATGGGTCACTGAATGTTTGCTGATATCCATGGTAGATAGGTTGGCTAATATGATCAAGATTAACTGTTACAGTCTGGCCATATGTACTATCCTGGTGGCAATGATTTGACATCATTTTCTAAGGAAGCGTGAAGTATTAATTGATTTTTCCCTTTCAAAGTATCTTACTGGCAACATGTATTTGTTTTAATATTACTTTTCATAATTTTAATACTGCTATTGAAGTTGAAGATTGCAATTCCCAGAAGTTTTTAACATCTTCCTGCTCTGTAGGCAAGTTATGGTAACTAATTTTATAGGTCAAATATGACCACTTTGAAAATGATGAACTACCGGGGCAAAATGGGCCATGTGAACGGGACACCATGGGTCATACGCTACAATGCTTTTTCAGATGTTCACCAAAAATAGTTTGTACATCCAAGAGAAAACTACCAAAGGGATATATGAGGGAAAATGTATAGAGAGAGGCAAATTTATAACCAAATATATAAATTTGGTTGCAAAATTATAAGCTTAAGAAGTGCAGCTGATGAATATGGTATCAAGAGGGAAACAATAAAACTTTAGGAAAAGTTATAAAATCACTTTCTGGTTCAGAAGTTGAACTCAAATCAAATTACAGCCATAAGCAAATTTTTACTTATGTCCAAGAGGAAGTGATTGCTGGCTGCAAAATGTTTTATGGTTTGTCATCAAAAAAATCTTGCAAACTTGCCTATCAAACTGCTATTGCAAATAATGTTAAATGTCCAGATTCATGGTTAAAAAAGAAATTGCTGGGTAGCAAAATTTTTTAAAAGAAGTAAAGATTTTTCATTAAAGTCTCCAGAGAGGTGTAAGTTTGCTTGTGACACAGCATTCTGGCAACAACACATGCAGGCATTTTTCAACAATTATCAATCTTTGCATGAGAACCTAAACTAGGTGATCCTTTGTGTGTCTTCAATTTAGATGAAACAAAAACATCAACTGTTCAAAACAGCAAAATGGTAATTGCTGAGAAACGTTGC
This sequence comes from Acheta domesticus, assembly GCA_031308135.1. Classification (NCBI taxonomy): domain Eukaryota; kingdom Metazoa; phylum Arthropoda; class Insecta; order Orthoptera; family Gryllidae; genus Acheta; species Acheta domesticus. The sequence goes on from JAHLJT010002137.1 coordinate 9,539, forward strand.
AAAGCTGTTGCAAAGCTGTGTCAAGTGAAAAGTGCTGAGAAGGAAACTTTTACAACATTCTGTATTGTGTGCACTGATAGCATTTTTTTACCCCCTATCTCAATTTTTCCTCGAATACATTTCCCTGAGCACATGCTGTGTGTGCTCATCAAATTCCTTATTTTTAAAAATGATAGTGTCTCCTCAATGATGATAGAGGAGTAGCTGTTCTGGAATAATCATGTCCCATTGTAACCCAGATGCTGACTCATGCCTTTCAAGACATGGGGCATGATGGATCATTCATAGTAAATAGTTGTTTTTTTTGAGATTATTTCTCCACCATTAATTATTTCATGAATATAACCACACAATGTTAATGTGTACATATGCCTTTAGTTGTACATATAAAATTAAATAATCGCCTTCAATGCAAGGGATTCCTAAACATTCCCATTTTTTGTGGCTCATGGTACCCCACTTTCCCCTACTCGTGAAAAAATAATCAGATGATTAACTTTTTTAAATTTTCCCACTCCTTTTTATCCTACATAACTCAGAGTAAAAAAAAATAACACATTCAAATCATATGTTAATCAATAAAATAATACACTTTTTAAATACAAAAATTAAATATTACTTTTTCGAAACATCTATTTCAAAAATTGACCTAAATTATTAGTCTCAACCAGATTGATCACTTCCTTAACACTCTACTGGTTTTACACTGCAGATGTGATTAACACAAAATAACACATTCAAAACATGTTAAACACTAAAACAAAATTGTAAATAAAAATTACAATAACTTCACCGAATTGTATCATTAAAAAATTGAATTAAATATTAGGTAAAACAATACACAACGAAGTTGATCACATCCTTAAATATTCTCCTCATGTTGCAGATTTTGATAGACATAAAATAACATGTTTCAAACATAAGTTAAAAAAGAAAACAAAATTCTAAATAAAAAATTACAATAACTTCAAATTATATGATTAAAAGATTGACTAAACATTACAGTTAGTTAAAACATTACTCAATCAGGTTGACCATTTTCTTGCTCTTTTCTACACACCTTTATGCTGCAGATTGAACTGACACAAAATAACGTTTCAAACATTATGTCAAGCAATAAAATATTAGTATTTAATGTGGTCAATATGGGCATTCAGCCACTACTGAAACAAAATGTATATTACAATAGCGATTATTATCATCATGGCTAATACAGCAGCAATGACACAGCCATTCAAAATTGGTCTCAAAATGATTCTATTTTTGTTGCAATGGGTACCTTCTGAATTATTTCGTGCACTTTTTAAATTCTTCATAAAATCTGAATAACAGACAGAAGTATTTAAACCATATTTTTCTGATGGTGTTACTGTCATTTCCTGTCTTCCAAAATTCCTTCTGAGAACATTTCTAACGGTTGAAAATTCGTTGGTGTCAGTTTCATCACGGATTGGATACACAAAATCAGGAGTAGTTGAATCAGGCTCTTCATAATCTTCATGAGATTCCTCTGATCTCCTGGAATCCATTTTTTGACGCGACTTTCCAGAATATACCCCAAACTAAAATGCCTCTGAAATTATTCAACTTCTTCAAGCTCTACCTCAAAGCACGTATCATAGTATGCACACAATTGTAATTGTATGTATATGTAACTGCTTAATTGTACAACAATGTACAACAACAATGGATTATTATATTCGATTAATCAAAAATTTGTGCGTCGTTCTGTT
>JAHLJT010002139.1:0-12498 GCA_031308135.1 Acheta domesticus
TAACTTCCCCCAAATAGTATACCGTAAGTTTTAAGAAATCAAGTACGGACGTTTGAGAATATGCTGTTTCAAAGCAATGAAAATGTCTCAATTGAATTTGGTATTTCAATTAAAAAGGAACTTTTATATTTTTTTTTAAGTATAGAAAACTTTCATTTTTTGAAAGTATACGTGTAACATCTTCAAGACTTCCATAACGATTGGAGTAGTCCATTTGTTACCAGAAACCGCAGTGTTCGCGATTACTGGTAAAGAACATTTTTTAAGGTCGAGCGACCATTATTGGATGTAACGTTATGGTATGAGGATGAAACGATATGATGATAGGGCGTGAAAGGACGAACACATACAACCATGCTCGAGGCTGGACTCGAACCCGTGACCCCACGGTCCAAGATCACCACGACACTACTGCTTTAGCGATCTCGGCCACGGGGCCGACTAAGAACAATCTAAACCTATTTTTCCATATTTATGTATCTGTATTCAGTTGATGAGGGCGGTGCGTTTCATTATAGATTAAATGACTTCGAAAATCGACAGTAAACGGTTGTGGCTTCTTTTCGCCGATTTAAATTCAGTTACGAACGCTTACGACACGAACAGCAGTTTCGATTTTCCCTAGTCTTACTCCCGGGCGACGCCAGTATCGCATCAAGAGCGTTCTCTTCTGTAGAAGGCACTCCTTAATTAAAATCCGGTAGCCGACCGCGCCGCGTAGAATTTTCTGCGAGAAGTTGACGCACTCTTACATCGCATTTAAGTAGTCTCACTTCCAAGTTAATGAGAAACTGTTTCGAAAACGAGTGGCTAAATTTAAATGATTGTCAAAGCTATCAGCAGGTGCTTTGTAGAAATTTAACAAAGCAACACAAGCTTTTTGATTTAGAGGGGCTATTATCACCACGCATTTATTTTCGTTGTGGCTTCTTTTCGCCGATTTAAATTCAGTTACGAACGGTTACGACACAAACAGCAGTTTCGATTTTCCCTAGTCTTACTCCCGGGCGACGCCAGTAATCGCATCAAGAACGTTCGCTTCTGTGGAAGGCACTCGTTAATTAAAATCCGGTAGCCGACCGCGCCGCGTAGAATTCTCTGCGAGAAGTTGACGAACGGGCGTGGATCGATTAAAAGCGGGCGTCTGCTCGACGACGCGACGGAGCGGACCATCGGAGTGCTTGAGGTCCCCGTCGCGAAAGGGGAGGAAGGGATGGGGTGGTGCTCTTTGTCCTTTTCAATCTTCTGTCCCCTCTCTCCTCTCCTCTCCTCTCCTCCCCTTCCCATTCGAACGCTGAACGACGTGGTCGCGGGGGAAGGAAATTCGACTTTGCTTTCAGCGCCGAGTGTTTAAAACGAAACGGAGCAGTTTTACGAAACTTTGGGTGCTGAGTGTCGCGGTGAATGCCATTGTGTCTCGGGAGAGAAATACGTGGTGATAATAGCCCCCTCTAAATCAGAAAGCTTGTGTTGCTGTATTAAATTACTACAAAGCACCCGCTGTTAGCTTTGATGATCATTCAAATTTAGCCACTCGTTTTCGAAACAGTTGCTCATTAGCTGGGAAGTGGGAAGCGATGTAACAGTGCGCATTTAACGAACTCGTTGTTGGAGCACATTTGAGAGAAGCAATTTTAGGCGATGAGCTTCGGAAGAAGAGCGTCGTAATGAAATGAACCAGTGCAAAAATTAAAGTCGACGCAATATACAGAAACAACACCGAGGGGATATAGGCATTTGGAAAGAAAGGACACGAAAGTTAATATTCGGTTAAGCAAAAGGACACAGAAGTCAGGATAGATCTGAATGATGTCTTGCTGGCCATGATGGTGAAGAAATATGGGAAAACGAGGAAGTCCAGAAAAGTCCTAGGCATGTACAACCTTAAACAAGTGTGTGTGTGTGTGTGTGTGTGTGTGTGTGTGTGTGTGATTGAGACTTGTGCTCCCTTGTCCATTGAACTTCATTTACAATCCATATTTTAGTAGGAAATGGATTAAACAAACAAGGAAACTAAAATAATAATTCTAATGATACACTTAATAAATACTACGGATTTTTAATAAATACAATTGATTGCACAATTATTTTACAATTGATGCATAAAATCGATTTGCGCGAATGCTAGAGCACTCGGAGAGCCTGTTTGCCCAATGTCTTATGACAATTTCCCGAGGGGAAAAGCGGAAGAAATAGAATAATGAACATATTTAGGAAATAAAATGTTTTATTATACTACAGTTTTTCTAATTTTGCCCCTCGAGGCCCGTCTTCACGATGGAATATGTCACGATATTCCGCGACGTTCTCAGACGTGCCGCCAGATATCGCATGATCGCGACAGTTTGAGCAGTGCTTGCGATCATGCGACTTCTAGCGGTACGACCAAGAAAAACGCGAAATGCTGTGTGATATTCCATCGTGGCCGTAGGGACTTGAGGGGCAGAGTTAGAAAAATCGCACTATATGTATGGGTACGGACTATATGTAATTTTAGGGGGGATCTCGGCCCCTCTGCCCCACTGGGTTCGCACGCCTATGGCGAAAGTACTGTATTTCATGCATATAGTATTTTCCGAACTTATTATTTGCGGACCTAGTATGTGGTGTGGTTGCCAGTGGAGCCAACAGCTATGCCTGAAACATTCGTCTGCGTATTAGATCGAGGGCCAGGTGCGGAGAGCAACGTGGTAAAGTAACATTTGCTGAAGGGCTGTAGAAAGCAGCATCACGCCATCGCGTGTTCTATCAAGTTCAAGTTCTTTTAACGCCATGCCACAGTGTGTTGTATATATCGGCATACAGCCAAGTACAACATTTTTCATGGGACAAGATGCCCTATAGACCTATCCTAAGCAGTTTACATGAGTTATGAATAAAGTAGAGGTTTATTGCAGTTCGCAGCGACCTCTTGGGTTATTAGAGAACTCATTGTCACTATATTTTACAACAATTTTACGAACTCCTTTCATTAACTTTCATTACATTAATGGTGTCAGTTACATTTTCATGTTGAATTCAATGTCTGCTGTAATTAAATTTGTACTCTAAACATTGTTACACTAAACAGTTTATATTTTGCTGAACAGATAAAACTCCTTCAGGGAGTAAATAAATTTATTACAGAATACCCTTGTGTTTTAGCTCTTCAGCCAGTGAGTTGAGTTTGGGCTTAAGTCTGATGACGTCATGTAAAGTGCTAGTCGCGCGACTTTTCTTGACGTCTCCTGGTGCGGGGAGAGGACGTTTCTGCCTACGTCGCATGAGACCGGTGTTGCCAACTGTACATTATTAACACTATTCGTGTCTCTTTCGCTTTTAATACATCAAGATATTATGGACGATAAAAGAAAACTAATAAATTAATTAATAGCAACCGCAAGTGAAAATAATTAATGATAATACTGATCATTAATGAGATACATTAGTGTATGCACTTAATTTTCGTCTTCTGAATCATCTGCATCGCTTGAATTCGAAAGCAGCGGTAGGCAGCCCTGCCGTGCCGTTCGTGTGAGACCAAGGTCTTGACCAGACCGTGCCGAGTCGTGCTGGGTTGAGCTTTAGGGAGCTCAGACGCCAAGAAAAGTCGCGAGACTGGTAGTTGCAGCGCTGTTGGCAGACAGGCCCGCACAGGCACATGCGGGTGCGCGGGCAGGGTCTGGAAAAAGAGCGCGTTCCGACCTGTGTGGGGGTATGCAGATTCGAAAGCAGTCGCTAGCGCCAGGGAGTCCGTTGGCGCGCGTAACTGCAACAGTACAAAAGTGTATGTTAGGAGTTCATAACTCTAGGTGCTGAGAAAATAAAATAGTAATAAATAATTATGTCAGAGCTCTGACTTGCATTGTTGGGGAATTCAAGAGTATTCAATTAAGGGTAAATGAATTGCACTATTATTTTATAATATGTACAACTAATCATCTGAATAAGGGTCATCCATAAATTACGTAACGCTAAAGGGGGAAGGGGTCTGAGGCAGCGTTACGCTGCGTTACATAGAGAGAGGGAAGTGCGTTACAAGGGGGAGGGGGTATTGAAAATACTCGAAATTTGCGTTACTTAATTTATGGACGGTCCTATAGATAAACTGTTAATAATAATAATAATAATAATAATAATAATAATTAATAATAATAATAGCAATAATAAAAATAAGAATATTTATCTTTACCTTAAACGTTAGTCTAGTAGTATATAGCCCCGATAACATTCAAAGTAATTTATGAGTAGTTGCTTACCACGACCAACTTTGATTTGACGCCTACTTCGAATGCCAAACATCTGTGCTGGACGATTACGTACACTCACTTTGCTTCAATTGGGCAATATTCACGAGTGGTCAAGTGGTCAGCTCCAGTGTTCGGAGCCCTCTCTCTACTATATATATATATATATATATATGTGTGTGTGTGTGTGCGTGTGCGTGTGCGTGTGCGCGTTGCGCGCGCGCGTGCGCGTGTGCGCGTGTGTGAAGAAAACAAAGTACAACTTGATTTCTTTAATCTGATGCGCTACCAAACCAAGTGACGATCGCTCGCTTGTGATCGCTCGTTTGTGATAGAAAGATATAATTTTTAACTTGACGTAAAAAACTTTTAAATGTTGTTTACTGTTTCAATTACAGAAATCCAACGAAGTTTTTTATTTCCAAATTCTATGTTCGTCTCTCGCTCTAGTCTGTCTCTCTCTCTCTCTCTCTCTGTGTCTCTCTTTCTGTCTGCCTGCCTATGAAATAATATTAACGTTATAACCTATATATATATATATATATATAGTATATGTTATATATATAGTATATATATACACACACACACATATACGTCCCTCCATCTCTCTCCACCTGCCTCTCTCTCTCTCTCCTCTCTCTCTCTCTCTCTCTCTCTGAGACACACACACGCATACAGAGGGGCACGGCTAGAGCAGTGCGAGGTGTCCGCCCTGCGTATTGATCGTCGTCGTCGCCGGACTGGCAGGTGGAGGAGTTGCTGTCCGTGGAAGACGCGACGCGCTGGGCTGAGTCATCGGGCGTTGCGAAGCATTGTGCAGGAGAAACTTTGGCCCTGGCCGTGCGCAGTTCGCGAATCGCCCGACTGCATCCCGCGGTCGGTTTCCCGCCTCGCTCTCGCTTTCCGCTCTCGAATCCCCTTTTCGTTACCTGAGAAGACACTAGACCGGCTACATCCCGTTTCGTTCATCCGCTGTTTCCGAAGGAGTAAGCATTCAGTTTGCATTCATAAGTAACACAGTTGGAAACCAATCATGCATTACAGGAAAATAATTTAATGAGGTGCTGTGTAGGTTTCAATTATTGTGTTAAAAAATTGTTTTCGGGTATTTGTGTCGCTTCCTTTCCTTCGTAGCAACGAAAAAGTGACAATCAGTTTTGTAACGTAAAGTTCATTTGTCACATTTTTTTCTGGTCATGTAAAAGAGTTGAAATGTTATTTTGTCACGCTTAAAAAAGGTGATATATTCTAACCTGTATTAATTGACTTCATGTAATGAAAATAAACATTATTTTTAAACAAATCAAATGGTATTTAAGAAATGAGCTATTAGAAGAGAAAAATTCGGCAGCTGTTATCTTTGGTCCACTACTTACTGAAAACCAATTAGTGTTTGGTTTGTAAACACTGGCTGGATATTCTTCAAGCGCATATAGATGGTGTCGTAGCAGTCCATTGGAAACCTCGAACGCTGGTGGTCGTGGCAGAATGTTCGGAATTGTGTATGCTAAGTCAACGGGTTAAGAAGATACTCGTGATTGGTGATATCTTTTATTTCCTCAAACGTTTAAGCGGCGATTTTCAACGTTGCCAGAGCTCTAAAAGGTCATGTTTCTTTCAAACGTAGAAATTAATCCATATACAATAGTATCTTTATAAGGGGGAAACCAGAACAAGATGCAGACGGGCTGTGACTTTTTGGGGAGGAAGTTAAACGGCTTAGGAAAAGACTACGGTATGCAGTTGGTAGACGCCGGACATTGTATCGGGGTTCGCACGATCGTGTGTCAGAAGGGCGAATCGGAACTTGAGCCGAAGAGTGTTGTCAGGAACCGTATTTGTTTTGAATATCCTGGTAAAGGATATTGAAGTCTGTCTCTTTCTCTCTCTCTATGTCCGTCTCTCTCTTATGTCCGTCTCTCTCTTATGTCCGTCTCTGTCTATGTCCGTCTCTATGTCCGTCTCTGTCTATGTCCGTCTCTGTCTATGTCCGTCTCTGTCTGTGTCCGTCTCTCTCTATGCCCGTTTCTCTCTCTATGCCCGTTTCTCTCTCTATGCCCGTTTCTCTCTCTATGCCCGTTTCTCTCTCTATGCCCGTTTCTCTCTCTATGCCCGTTTCTCTCTCTATGCCCGTTTCTCTCTCTATGCCCGTTTCTCTCTCTATGCCCGTTTCTCTCTCTATGCCCGTTTCTCTCTCTATGCCCGTCTCTCTCTCTATGCCCGTCTCTCTTTCTATGTCCGTCTGTCTCTATGTCCGCCTCTGTCCATGTCCGTCTCTGTCTGTGTCTCTCTGTCTCTCTCTATGTCAGTCTCTCTCTGTCTCTCTGTGTCTGTTTGTCTCTCTCTGCCTCGTTGCATTATGAAGGTGAGGCCGCTGGGCGTGGCTTCTCGGAGCTCCGCAAAGGTCAGCCTGATGCCACTCGAGTGGCCCCCGGTGCGTGTGACGCAACCGTGCCCGAAGAGCATTCACGGGCCGAGTCTCCGAGCGAGCACTCCCGCCGACTCTGCAGTGGGTCTGTCTGAGAGGTGCTAAGAGTCAAGTCCTGACCGAGGCGGCTTTTTGTTCTAGCTAGTTTTCCGTGGTTCCTCCGATCAACACCGGGCGAATGCCGGAGCAGTACCCTAATAAACGGACCGCGCGCGATCTTTCCTTCCTCTCCCTTGTGCTATCCTCACCTCTTACACATACGCACACTTACACTTGCATGCACTACACTACCATTCATGCCGAGAGATCAGTCGGGAGCTTACAGCTTGTCCCGGTTGGAGCGGCGCCCCGCTGGTGGGAGATACCTGGTTGAGAAAACCTCTCTAGTCGACGGTATGTCGGCGCCGACTCTCGCCATCCACCGGGGGAATATATTATTGCCACCTTGTGATGAAAAAACACGCACTATACGTACGGGAGACCACTCTGTACGGGACGTAATGACCTCTGTGCCTCTGTAGTTGACGCGCCCGGAATCACGAACAGTCAATGAATATGCTTGCTCACCCGGATACTTGTAGTCTGTGCGGAGCAAAATCCGTCCGTTTCCTGTTTTTTCGCGCGGGGGCGGCAGGCGGGGCGGTGAGGAGCCGCTTTCTCCGCGCCCTGGCCTCCGCCCGCGCACCTGTTGGGAGAGGAGGCCGTCGCAAACGGGTTACGGCGCAGCCGGGGCGGAGGAGGGGGGAGCGGGAATTCGTTTACGGAGGCGCGAGCGACAGGCGCCGCGCGGAGGCGCGTGCCGATGCGATTTTCCGCCCCGTATCCGCTTCCGCCGATGGGCGGGCGCAGTCTGCGCGCCGCGCCCCACCCACCGCATCCCACGCTTCGCGCCCCACGCTCCACGCTCCACGCCCCACGCCCCGCGCTCCACGCCCCACGCTCCACATCCCACACCCTTCGCTCTACGCCCCACGCTCCACGCCCCACACCCCACACCCCATGCCCCGTGCCCCACGCTCCACACTCCATGCCCTTCCGTCTACACCCCACACCCCATGCCCCATGCTCCACACCCCATGCCCTTCGCTCTACGCCTCACTCTCCACACCCCACACCCCAAGTCCCATGCCCCGTGCCCCACGCTCCACACTCCATGCCCTTCGCTCTACAACCCACGCTCCACGCCCCACACCCTACACCCCATGCCCCATGCTCCACGCTCCTCGCCCCATACTCCGTCTCACGCCCCAGGCCCACGCTCCACGCCCCGGCGCCTCGTCTGGCGAGGACGGTGTGCAGAAGTGGAGCTTCTGCTTGGTTTGGGCCTCTCAGAGGGACAAGCCAGCCACCTGTGCTTTTCTTCTCTCCCCTCTACTTCTTCCTCTTCCTCGCGTTTTCTTCCTATCTTGTGTTCATGTTTTCCTCTTCCTTTCTTCTCGTCTCCTTCTCATCCGTATTCTCCTTCTCGTCCTCCTCCTCGTCCTTCTGCTTCTTATCCTTCTCCTTCTCATCCTTCTTCTTCTCTTCCATATTCTTTTTTTCTTCTTTCTCCTTCTGTTCCTTCTTCTCCTCCTTCTTCCTCCTGTCTTCATCTCTTTACGGCCTTATCTTTTTCTTTTCCCAGCTTCCGTCATTTCTGGGTACGGTTATGTACGAGTATCATGGAAGACTTCAGGTCATGTTTTGTTATCCTGGACTGTTGTAAATGTCGTAAAGCGTTGTGAAGAGATATAGGAGTGTTCGTGAAGTTTTTGTATTTTGCTATTGATTGACTCCTCGTGAATCTGATTACTTTGTATTTGATGGAATCTTACACATATCTGTATTACATGAAATTCATTTTCTCGCGTATCGTAGCATGCAGTGATGCAATCTCGTCTCGATATAAAGTTTTTTTTGTCGCCACCTCGCTTTGCCATGTTAAAGGAATGACCCATTTTGTGTATGCCGCTTCGCAATGACATTTAAGTAATTCGTGGCAGCCGTGTCGGACGAACGATAGGATGTCCTGCAACGTGAAATATTTGGCAACAGTGGCAGGGGATTGCTTGTGATAAGTCGGCGTTCGGCGTGCCGGAAAGAGGTCGGCGTGTTTCATTATGCTAATGCACCAGACTATCGCCCCACCTTGGGCCGTTAAACCCGAGTTATCTGGCGGCATAAATTGAGATAGCGTACGGCGGGTAAAGGGAACGGGGCGGAGGCAGTAATAAGTGTCCGTGGAAAATCGATGCTTGGCTTGTACCTTGTGGTGGCCCGTGGAGGGAGTCCCTGGCAGGAAGCACTGTCGTTTCCCTCTTGTCCACCCACGCGAGGGAGTGGTTTCGGAAGAAAAAAGTCCACGCAGGACATCGTTTTTACTTTCTCGATACCGCTTACGCAGTAGAGAGAAAGTTATGTAATGTTTCAGGAAAAAACGACGAATTTTCTGCAGAAAAAATCTTATTGTCGGTCCCTGTTAACGAAAAAGGGGATAAATCCAGTTGGAAAAAATTTCAAAAAAAGTGGTTAAAAATATTTGTGATCAGGAGTTTTCCATACGAAGAATACTAAACGAATGCCGAAACAGGACCCAGAACAGGCCACGGACCGCGCACGATCTTTCCTTCCTCGTACTTGTCTCTCCGCTCACTTCACACACACTCACTGAAATGTGCATTATTCTGTTAGATAAGGTGAGAAATGCATGGCGACTGATTTAACCGATTTATCTGATTGTCCTGTGACGGAGGGAGAAACCTGGAAGGGGAAAGTCCACAACGTGTAGGATCTCGCTTCCAACAGTGGACGAATACCACCTCCTGTCGGCTGTAACATGCGCTCCACTCAAGGACTGAATATCGAAGTAGTTGTTGCGCCCGGAAAGACGAAATACGAACATTAATGTACTGTCTCGGCATTTAAATGTAAGCAAAACGTAAATTGAGTATTCTACGACGTGTGCGACATTCGCGATGAACTAGAAAATGGTATCTTCAATTACGGTATTACACGTTTGCAGGAGGCAGAATTAGGAACTACTGTTGTTTGCAAAGTGAGGGCCGAACACACATCCGAGAATGCAGGAATAGTGCCGATGTCTAACAGCATGTGCCCAATGATGACGCCAGCCGAGACACTCCAGTGAAAAGTGCTGGTTTTGTTTTTGTAGTTTCTGTGAGGTCTGCAGAAAAATCAAATCCACTTCGGTGTGCGAGTGTGCGTTATAGCAGTGAATTATTTATTAATAATGTAGTGAACTATTGCCGCGAGGCTAAAAGAAAAAGCTTGTTATTAATACCATTAGAAAGACCTATGGACGAAGCTGCAGTACAATACAGTTTAATACATGCTATTCACAAAAGGCACGGAAAATATTTTTATTTCTCCTTTGCACATATCTACTACACAATAGGTATGTTCTTGCCCGCTTCCCTGCAAGGAACGGGCCTGCATCCCGGTCACCGCCCTCTATATCATATCTAGTCGATCAGAATCTACTGTACACGTGCGATTCTCATTCAGTCGGCGGTGACCTCATGTAAACAGATCGCAGCGCTCCTTCTGCGAATGTAGAGTGTACGGGTAATACAACCCAAGCAATACATTTGTTGGCAGAACATTAAAGGTGCTTGTAAAATCGAAAGGGTTGCGTTGAAGAAAGAAATCCGGGGTGTAAAAGCTTTTGTGCTCGTCTTGTGTTGAAGCAAGCGCCCGGCTGGCTCGTTTTCCTGTTCCGAAGGACGTTGCATCGAGCGGAGCGGAGCGAAGCGAAGGGAGTGGGTGGGGTGGGGTGGGCGGGGAGCGGTCATCGCGTGAGGTCGGGTCGAGAGGGCGTGGTTGCGGGGCGGGGTCAGGGGCCGCCTCCGCCTTTCACCGCTGTGGTGGGGGTGGGGGCGGAGGTGGCCTCCTTTCTCGCTCGCGATGCGCCGCGCCGCCGCCGCAGGTGCCACGCCCCCGCCCCACCCCGGCGCGGCCCCTCCCCGCCCTGCCCACAAACCCTGCCCCGCCCCCAACCCTGCCCTGCCCCGCCCTGCCCCGCCCCGCCCTCCACCATGCCCCGCCCCCCGCCCTGCCCCCGCCCTGTCCCACCCTGCCCCGCCCCCCGCTCTGCCCCCCCGCCCCCGCCCCCTCCCCCCGCCCCCCCCGCCCCCTGCGCGGCCAAAGGGCTTCTCCTCTCGACCTCCACAGCGCGCTGTTGCGCCCAAAGACGTTTTTTTTCCCTTTCTGGGTTGGAGGCAGGTGAAACTGTTATTGAAGAATCCGACTAAGAATGAGCCAGAATGACAGGTCTATCAAGGTGGCCCGCCCACTATAGCGGAATCAAATCAAACCAGTGCCAGGATTTTGAGCTACTTAATTACTAATTTATTACCGAAAAACAAATAATTGGTACTGGTTTGGTTTGATTCTGCTATAGTGGGCGGGCCAGCTTGATGGACCTCAGAATGACAGTTCGCTTAACAAGTGAACATCATATCGTCATGCTATACTGCGATTTTCGTAACTCTGCCCCTGTACAGGAATCGGCTGTGGACGGTTTCATCCAATCGGGAGCTTGAACGTCACCATGGTGATGTCACTAGCGACATATAAACTCCTGATTGGATGAAACCGTCAAAGGCCGATTCCTGTCAGGGGCAGAGTTAAAGAAAATCGCAGTATAATTAGCAAACCTCGTAACTCCATATTCCCTTTTCTGTTTACTTCGTGATAAAATGTAATTATGAATGAAGAGTATTAAGTGAAAGTAAATAACAAATCGAGCATCTTAAGTAATTGAGTTTTCCAGTATTTATAAGTTCAGCGAGAAAGGAAACAAAAATTCTCCTTCCCGGTTATGTTTATTCTTTCCAATGCAAAACTGTCCAATCTGGAATTACGAGTTTTGCCTTTTAGCATGACATGTAATTCAGAGAAATATCCCTCCGCCGCGACAGATGTTTGGCCACGCCTATTCGTAAAGTGTTTTATTTGTTTGTGTCTCCCGTTAAGACATCTCGGCTTCTCATGATTCACAACCTTGTAATTATATTAAAAAACTAAATTGATAAAACGCAGAGCACGGAACCAGTACGCATCTCGCATTCAACACTCTGTTGTAAAATAAACGTAATACTTATCACACAAAAAGTAAATTCAATATATTTATAAAAACGAATAAGAGCGCATAGCACTGCATTTCCTAATTTCATTTATTTTCTCGTGGTGCACTATATTTTCGACGGACAAGGCCATCACAAAAGGAAGCGTCGAAGCCATTTACAAGTTAGCCAACTGCAAACGAACGGAGGAAGAAAGTACTGGGCTCAAGGACACAACGACCACAGAACCTTCAGTTATGTTGCCAACACTAGCTGTCAAAACGGTCTTTCCGTATAAAAATCACTCTATAACTACTACTCTATAACTACTAACTAATTACATATTTTTTATCTTCCTACTTACCGTTCTCAAAATTGTAATTTTGGGGAATCATCATAACGCTATTAAATTTTTTCGTTACATGTTTTTACATATTTAGTTTTATTTTCACATTTTGGTATTTTCCAAAAATATTTTTTTTATTCTATCAATTCTCTTTAACTGTATAACATTATTTTATGAAAAGAATTTTTTTTAATCTGCATTTTCCCTACTTTATTGGTGAAATCTAGATGTGAAAAGAATCACTGTCGCCATTTCGTGACCTTCAACATTAATTTCCTAGAAATATTGGCGATCGCCGACGTGTAACACGCCGATCGACTTCGATGATATCTGAAGATGGGTTCCTACAAGATCAAGTATAGAAGACTAGGAAGCATAAGTTAACTAGATTGCTTTCAATAAAAATAATTTTGAAAAAAGTCACTTCAGAAATAG
>JAHLJT010002141.1:0-12467 GCA_031308135.1 Acheta domesticus
CTTTCATGTGTGGTGGTGTAGTGCTTGTAATGTAAGTGTAGAGGTGAGATGATAGGCCAAGAATGAGGAAGAAAACGATCGCACGTTGTCCATGGTCAAGCCACGATGTCCTGAATTCCCGCAACTTTGGTAGGCTTGATGCAAGGGGCTGCACTAGAGCCGACTTAAACACCTAGAGCCGTTGTTACTTTGGTGATAGAGCGAGGGAACCAAGGAAAGTGTCCATTGTCCCCAGGACTGAAGCTTAGGGTAGAATCACACAGGGCCCGCGCGATCGCGGCAGATTCAGTAGCGATACAAGGCACGAAGCGATGTGACGCAATCTGGTGGGAATAATTGGAAAATGGCCTGCTGTCGAAGCCCGAGATTTACGACTGCATGAAAAATATGTATTTCAATGGAAGGTTTTAAGTCGTAAGCGAAGAGAACGGATGAAGTGTGTTCAGGGAGACAGGAGCGTGCAGAATATCACCATCTACTTCCCATAATACTTCGCGATAATGAAAAAATCAGGTTTGTATGAATAGAAGTAGGTTAGAAAATGTATGAATTTCAAGTATATAAAATGTCTACTACTTGAAGAATCCAGTGCTGGGCAATTTCTTCCCACATCTTAGTAATACACTCGTGTTCAGATGGGTTTGTGCTTACTCTGCCAAATTGGTGACCACAAAAACACTTCGTTAATTAATAGTTTTCCATCTATGAGCACACGCAGGCAAGTTCAAATAGCGGATACTTCACATGGCAGTCGCGCGAAAATATCAAACTTCAGTGTTCCAAATCAGAGTTGTGCCGTAGACTACAATTTTACGTCTACGCATGTTTTCTAACGCGTCATCTACGTGTAGTACTACGTGACTCTTTTTACGTGTAGACTACGTAGACAATGTATTCTGGTGTAGACTATTTTTTATTTTTCCACATCAAATAACCCAAAAAGTTGTTTTTAATAATAATTAGTAATAGTAGAATCATGTTTTAATCATGTAATATTAAAAAAATATTTACGATTCAGTAAGTCAAACAAAATATACCATTCCTAATGAAGAAATGGCAACCTCTGTATCACTCTCAAGAAACCAGAAGGAACTTGTTCCAATTTGCACTCCTTTAGTACTCCTTTAGATGTGATTCAATCAATTTTCCAATACTTGTGAATATATTTTGGCTTTGAGGGCGGAGCCTGACCCTCTTAGATTCGCCCCAACAAAAAGGGTACATAACCGTTGTCGACATAGATTACCTTTCTCTACGCAGCGTCCGTTGTCTACGCGTTTGTTTACGTGTGGACGTAGACTATGGTTCTCTACGCGTAGACGCACATCACTATTCCAAATCGCGCGCCGCGCCGCTCGGTACAATGTGCTCGTGCTCATTGGCACGCATAAAGATGGAATGAACTCGGCTCTCCGGTGATGCCGTGTCGAAGCTGTGTTTGCCGACGTTTCGACCAATCTTATTATGGTCTTCCTCAGGCCTGCTTGGCAGAACAGCTTCCTGCTTGGCTGACCAGCCCTGAGGAAGATCACGATAAGATGGTCGAAACGTCGGCAAAACAGCCTTCGACGCGGCCTTCGACAGCCGAGGTCACTCACATGACTCCGGCCGCGGAAGTCTACAGGCTTCTTTACGCATGAAGTTATTCTTAGCCGTGTCGCAGCGCATCGCATCGCATCGTGCCGTGTCGTGTCCTGTGTGTTTCTTTCTACCGTATGCTAGTCTCGGTCAGCGGGAGGAAGTGTCTACAGCGTCTACAGTGTTTAACACGATCATTTTTTCATCCGCACAGAAAAGTGACGGGCCAGACGGGATGTACTCGTGTAGAAAAAAGTGCATGCTTCATTTTTCGGTGCAGATTTCATTCAATTTGACTCCGCGCTTCCCTTTCCCGGCGTTTACTTCCGGAAAGTTTGTCGTTTGCTACGCTTATGGTGAGATTTGTTCCTTTGGGCAGTTTTGTGAGCGTTTATATTGAATTGTTTTGTGATGTGTATTGTGAAGAGTGGTGTTTGTTTTGAAGTGTATTGTGAAAAAATAAAACGTACTGTGTTCGAATGTCGTCTCATTTCGGATTTTTCATGTATGTGCTTCTTTTTTTGTTTTCATCTAAAATAAAATTACAAAAATTGCATTGAATTTAATAAAATGAGTGAAAATAGGACTTTTGTGCATTTAGAATTTCTGATTTTGCTTCAGTGAACGTAACTTATTTGTACCATATACGCGATGTTTAACTGTTTGATCGTCACGCGTTTTGCGGCGTCCAGAGGAAATATATTATATTGATATGAAAAATGTAAATATCACGATTACGTGAAGAAAAACCAAAACAAATAACGTGTAAACTCCGAATTTCGTACATCCAATTTCGATACCGAAACAGTACCGCGTAGAAACAAACTTCAATTTGCCCCATTTCTAATTAGAAAAAATATGAAATGACCATATAAAATGGGCTTAAAGCAAGGATTCCCATGCTTTTTTCTCTCATCGACTCCTTTTAAATGAATGGTTCGCTTCTCGTCGACCTCCGTTTTTTTTTTTGTAAAATATGCAGAAAACTACATATTATTAGTCCAACTGATGACACATTAATGACTTGGAGATAATTAAGGCTTACCCAAAGAACATAAAAAGTTTTGAAAAAACCTTTTTTATTATTTTTCTATTATCAAAACAGTTTTTAGAAGCAAAATCACAGACTGATTTTACTAAAGTCGGATTTTCTCTCTCATGTGATAAATTAAATTTCAAAAGAGAAGCAAATTTGTACTTTGTTGTTAAATGAAAACAATATAAACAAATACATGAATGATCAGAAAACAATAATATCGACTTCATTTCTTTTGGAATCAATGGGCATCTTGATTATACCGATCAGTCGTCGGTGCACATTTGTCTGTCGACCCCCAAATGAACCGTTTATATCATTAATGACTCTTTTAAAATATCATCGATCCGCTTGGGAAGACCTGGAAAGTCTGAGATGATGGTAAAGACATCACGTTAATAACTTCCCGAGCAGGGGTTTCTCGAGCCTCGAAAGAGGTAAACAAAAGAAAACCATATGTATAGAAAATATACAGTACAATATTGTATAATCTTTCAAAGTCTATTAAAACTACCTTTTGACGTGGGACACATTCAAACATCCTGAGGCAATGTGGAAAGGCGAGGAAGTTTATTGTGATTTCTGACAAAATAATTCAATTGAAAACTAAATGGTGTGGATGGCAGGGCATGATTATGTTATAATTTATTTGATCTTGAGATGAAAATACGGCTTTAATATTATTTATAGTTTTGATTTTATTTTTTCTACAAATAAAGAAATGAAATTTATTATTATGTAACTTTTAACCATAGTTCTCCACGAAAATAACTTTCTTCAAAATTCCGTGTAAACACTGAATTTGAAGTACCAACCTGACGGACGAACACGTTTACGAATGTTGTTCGGTCTTTAGCCTTGAAATGCGAATATTGGAAATGTCTCAAACTGATTCGCAAGAAAATTGTACACCCACATGAGACTTCGTGACGACCTCTTTAAAGGTCGTCAGATAAGCAAGACTGCTCACTCCAAACTCTGGGCTAGAGCTGGGTTCGATGCCTGGGCAGTGGCTCGTGCTCCCAGGATATTTGTTGAATTTACGACTCACGAAATTTGATCAAGGCCACTCTTGACTGACCGAATTTTGCATTTGTTATGGACTAATCACAGTGTACACATTACAAATCAGCGAGAAAAAGAGGGGATTAAAGATACATAGTGAAAAAGTAACAAGGAGACTGGATCGTGATAAATCATTTTTAGCGGTATTGTACAAAATCAGTGGGCAACCCGAGGTCGTTCGCACTTTTTAGCGCCACGGGTTGGCGGCCTGAGTTTTTCACGGGCGGGGGCTCCATGCCGGCCAGGGGTCTGGATCTCCTGGAAGAGGGCTAGTCCCGGGCTCTGGGTAGCAGACACCTGTCGGTGGGCCAACAACTTGTAGTCTTCCGCCAACAAGCCCTCCTTTTCGCCGCACTCGATCAGCTTCTTCAACGCTTCCATTTGAGGACGCACGGGCAGCGAATCTGTGAAGTAAGGCCGGTATTATTACTCAAATAGCAGTAATATATTCTGAAACATTGAGGAAATTTTAATTAAAAATGACCCAGAAGGAACGAGTACGGACAGAACTTATTAATGTCAGATGAAGATTAATGTAAAAAAATTGAAGGGGGAGAGAGGAGAAAAGTATTTCAAAGAAATTCTGGATAAAACAAATTATTTATAAATAATGTATTTTGAATAATCAGATTTTAACCCATTAATATCATATTGTCCCCCAAAATATGGCTGTCAACTTGCTTCTTTAATCTCAAATGCTTATATTGCAAATTTCATTTCTTCAGAAGACGGAGATATCCTAAATCAACATAAGTATAAACAAGTGATAAGCAAAATGTCGATTTACCCGAGATCGCTAAAGCATTGTACGCTCTGGCCAGGTTGTACTCATGAGTTTGGTCGGTTCGAACCTTCTTGTAAAATCGTGCTTAGCCTACATAACCTGAGGTTAAGCTGAAGGGAGAGGCCGGTGAAAGGAAACGCCGGTTGTCACGCATCGGAGTTGACGGAGCATATGCAAGCTTTGAGCGTTCTCATGGTGTAATTAGCAACATATAAATGAATATTTTAGTAATTATAACAATAACATTCCTTGGCTTCTATATAGTGCTACCAAATATTATCCTTATATTATTTCGAATATATTGATCTATAATTTGAGTTATTTCAGAATATTTGATTCTCTACTATCTACAACTACTATTTTATTAAAAGGGATAAAAACCTACAAAAATTCATCAAGAACTTATTAAAATACTCATCTCCCTTGCAGGAGTTTGTCTTCGAAAATACGAATATGTTTTCCAACTATTGTTCAAATTTCTGCTCAATACGTGACATTCAAGCAACTTCAGTTCAAAATATGGAATTTTCAATCTCGCAACTACCAAATTGTCAACAAGTTTCTTTCCTAATTACTTCAACATCAACATCAACATCTTTTCAAGAATCTTTGGCAAACTTAGTGCTGCTTATAACTCCTCTTCCCTTCTCAGTCATAACACTCCTATTCCTTGGCTTTCTTCCTCTTCGTCGATTAAATATGTAGGCCTCCATTTAGACACAAAACTGAACTAGAATACTCATATTAAAATGTTAAACAAAAAACCACTATTAAAATACAATTTAATTTCAATGTAATCAATTTAATCAATTTAATTTTCTTATAAATAATAACTCAACTCTTCGTGTTTAAAACTGCTAAATTAATATACATTTAAATTATTAGATCTACTTTAACATGTGATTGGCCAATAAGGTCAAACGCAGCTAAATCAAATACACAAAATCTTCAAATTATTCAAAACAATTCTTTAGAAAAATTCTACATACACCTTGGTTTATTCTCCATAAAAAATTCGTAATTAATTAAATTTCCCTACACTCTATAACTTGATTAAATATTATAGTCTCAAATGTTTTAATATTCTTCCTGTCATTCACCCTGCACAATTTTTTAATCTTGGAAAAACGTATCCCTTTCCTCGTAGAATTAATTCTAAATTTCCAAAAGATAAATTTCATCCTCCATAATTTTATGTTCTCTCTTTTCCAATCTTCTAGTCTTTACATTTTTCTAATTCTTTAATTTTGCCTTCATAAATCCTCGTAAAGAGGTTCGGTAGTGTTCATAACGAATGTCCTGTGTTTCAGAAAATAAAATATTGGCTTAGTGAGAAGCAGATTCGAAAGGCAAAAAGGAAACGTCCTTTCATATATAAAATGCCGATTGGATACTCATGTACACTACCAGTGCATCGAAATATTGTTTGTGCCATTGACACAAACCTGTCTTCTGTACAGTTTCTCCGATACATTATTCAGAATCTATGAAAGTTTTGAAATTTCAGAAAATTCGTGGTACAACTCATTTTGAGGTTCATTTTAGCATTGTCATCTGCTGGAAAATCCACAGATTGTGGGGATCCCACAAGCGCACAAACAACCGTATGTCCTTGAAGTAACCTTACGCTCACAAACAGCTTCTTTGTAGAAACCTTCACTTGCCCACCTGACTCTGCCTTTCCTGAATACGACATGGTTGCGTATACAAATCAACACCATCGAAACTGTTTATTTTCGTTGTGCTTGGTTCTTTTTCCACTTTGTAGAAATTATTTGCGGTGAAACTCTAACTCCGCAGTCAATGGACAATCTGCCTGCCACTGATTCTAACCAACGGTAGCATTATTTAATTCACGAGTGTATTAAATCGCTGGCACTTGATCAAATAATTGGCTCTGCCCTCACAGTGTTTTATGTAAGGAATCTGTAAATGCGGCATTGCCATCTGCTTATTGCTTAAGCGATACGCTAGCTTGTGGCTTTGCTTCCCTAAAGAGTTTTTTTTAAATTTGTTTGTCAAAAAAACAGTAAAAACTGTATATGACGTATGGGAAAAGAGATTTATCTGCGCACATTTTCTTGAGGCCCAGAATTGTTTAAAAAAAACAACAACTAGAAACAATAATTTAGAAAATAATATTATTTTAGAAAAATAAGAAATATTTGAAAATGTTTGTTCCCAAGTTATAGAAAATCAATTTCAACTGTAAATTAACTACAAGCAAAAAGAGAGCTCAACAAAACGTGCGCCCAGTGAAGCTACATTTACGTCCAGAAGCAAAACAAGGGGCCATCTCAGCATTTGCTCAATGGATCAGGGAAAACTGGACAAAAAACCTGATCGAGATGGGGGTTGAAGTTTGGATGCATTTTCGGGTATTTACATCTGAAGTCGCAACAATGTTGCTTCTGCGAAGTACATATGAATAACTGGTAAAAAATAAAAACAAAAAAAGATCTCCATATTAATCACGGACCTCCAATAGGAAGTTGAAGTACTCTCAAAGTTTGAAGATGTCTTTTCAAAATCGCGGATCTTTGAGTCGGGCCGTATCGATTGGGAAATTTTCATTTGGAAGAAATCCTACGAATAGATTATGCACTAGTGTTGTTCACTGACGGGCGGATGGACAGATGTTTTGAAACTGATGGTGCTAGAGAATGGCACAGACTTTCACTTACTTGTTAATTTCCTAATAACTTTTGTCGGGGTTAGCTTTTCGGTTTAACCCCACCCTCTTCTCAGCTGCTACTTATTCGGGTCTAAATGAAGTTTTTTCACAATTTCTCAATTTTGGGGTCCCCTAAAAGAAGAATTGAAGTACGATTTTAAGAATATTATAGAATAATAAAAGTGGCCCTGTTCAAGTATGCATTTTGTAGGCATATTTTCATTGCAAAATTTGGAGCCGTTTTTGAGAAATATCTTTTGAGCGTTTCTGAAAATTCGCAATTTTGAGCTCATTTTCACAGCAAACTATTGAGTTTTCAAGAATGTTAATGGGAAATCATTTAAAGAGTTTGTACACACCAATGCAATACTATACAAAAACCACTCGTTATTTATTGGAGCCGTTTAGAAAAAGTATTAGTTTTAATATTGCCTATATTACACTCAAAATTCCGCGAAAATTACAAATATTTAAACAAAAGAAAAATTCATAAACTAATTGTCGAGAACAAATTTTATTTGAAGAAGAAATATCTCTCTTTAATAATAGTTGTGCGAGGGGATCCAAAATATTTCAAACTTTTGCAATTTTCGAAAATACAGATTAAACAGTGAAAATCGGTCCTATCCATCTTTATACGTGTATTTGACTCTGTCCTTACGAGAAATTTAAAGAAAAAATGTTGAGCAATTTTGAGAAAGTTTGACAATTCCCTAGGGCTTCGTGTGAAGTAACCCCTTAAGTTAAAGAAATATTTTCAAAATCGCAGGGCTTTGAGCCGGGTCAGATTGATAGGACAATCTTCATTTGGAAAATTCCTTGGAATAGTTTAGGAGCTAGAGTCTAGCTGCTAGACGGATTGTCGGACAATCCGAGAGGTGAGTTTTGACAAAACTAACAACACTCTTTTGGTATCAGGGAACTCTAAAATGTGTATTTTATTTAAAATCTCGAAATAGATTTTACGCAGTTTTACATAACTTTTTCCGTATATAACCATATGTACGGGAAAGTAATAAATGAAGTAATGTAGATTCATGTTTTTGGTAATAGGTGCGCAGATGAATGATACAGAAGAAAAGTTGAATGGCGCACTAAAGAACATTACCCAATAAACCGTCGCTTTCTAAAATTTGTCGTAAACAGACAAATCAGAATTATAAAGGAATTATCGATCACTGATCATTTTGAGTCGTCTGGAGTAAAGGCATTCTTACAGGAGTCAGCAAACGAGATATGTTTTCTTTCGTTTGGTGTAGAAAGAGAAGGACGTATTCTTTTCTACAGAGAAAAATGTGTGAACGAATTGAGCGAGCAGACCGCGTATTTTTTGTTACGTAATAATAATAATAATTGTTTCACGTGTCAAACTTTTGCAAATGGATCGCAGTGAAACTGAGAAATGATTGGATAAAAAATTATCACAGGTAAAATTACGATAATTTCTAAAGGTTTAGCAACATAGCAAGAAATGCAGAAACGGATCCCGATCGCTCTGAAGGAGAGAATTGTCGGCCAAAAGGAGTGCCTCTGCGAGCAGGAGAGAACTAGGAACTTTTAAATTTCGAAATATCAAATAATTTTGTTGACCCAAGTTGTGTTCACTTAGTACTAAGTTGTATACACGTCCTAATTACTTACAAAGTAGAATTTAATAGCATTCAGTCATGAATGTCTACACCTAGGATTATATTTCTTTGGAATAAGTAAATATATGTTAGGATTGATATTTTCTAATTTCTTAACTAATGTATTTTCAAAGGGTATTATTATTATTTTTGTTTATGATATGTATGAAGTGTTACGTGGGTGTAGGCGAACGGTATGATTCACCACTTGAAGCAAAATAATCATAATGAAAGTTTCGTTTTTAAGGGAAACAAAGGTTTTCAAGACAATAAAGAAACCGTAAATAGTACAATATCAGATGTTTCAAATTGGTTCCGTAATAACAAAAGAATAGTAAATGAAAAGAAAACTGTGGTCCAAATGGGGTCCAAATGGGTGACTTTGGGTCCTGGTGGGGTATACTGAGGCTCATAGGTATACACTATTAAATGCCAGGAAAAGCCCCCCTGTAATGGGGAGCCTTTGTAGCAAGGCTGAGTCATCAAGTCCCTACCCAAACCTCCTCGCGGTGGCCCTGGATGCACTGCGTGGTGAGAACCCGCAGAGTAACGAAGAGGGTGGGACGAAAGGCGAGTTTCCGGCGCCTTAAAACGGGAACTCGGAGCTAAGGGAAGGAAAACCCTGACAGAAAACCAAGGGGGGAGGGGGGCCTCCGTAGGTGTGGTGAAACCACCTTCCTAAGGGATGAAAAACCCTGACAAAAAATCATCTGCCTCCAGGATTGGACATGGGGGTTGGACGCAGGGCTAACACCCCGGCTCCGTAAAAGAAAGTTTGTTCAAAGCGATTTAAATATGCCTCGGACCGGACCAAAATCAAATTTACGACAAAGGCTACGAAAACGGACAATGAACATTGGTACGTGGAATATACAAGGCCTGGGAACAAAACAGAGGGAGGTCATCTCAGAAATTGAAAAACTGAATCTGGACATAATTATTCTTACGGAAACGAAGAAAAAAGGGACAGGGGAAGAAGTTTTGAATGAATATCTTCACGTTTGGAGTGGTGTGCCCAAAGATTTTAGAGCCAGAAGTGGAGTCTCTTTCCTTATTAAACGTAAATGGACAAAATTCATTAAACAAATAGAACATATTAGTGACAGGGTACTTAAAATAGACATGAACATTTTTCGTCATCAGTTAACTATTTTAGGGGTATATGCGGTAAATGACAATGCACTTGTGGATGAAAAAAATAAGTTTTTTCAAGATCTCAGTGAAATTATAGCAAGTATTCCACATCAAAATGAAATTCTATTAATTGGGGATTTTAATAGCAGAGTAGGTAACAGAGAACGAGAAGTAGTAGGTCAGTTTGGAGAGGAAACTGTTAATGACAATGGGAAAAGATTAATAAACCTTTGTAAGGAGCATGCGCTATGTGTAGGGAACACCATTTTCAGTCATAAAAACATCCACAAATATACTAGAATAGATCCAGCAAGAAATATTCAATCAGTAATTGATTTAGTTGTGGTAAAGAAAGAAAGAAGAGTAAACTTAATGATGTGAGAGTATACCGCCAACCAGAGTGTGGAACTGATCATCATATGGTAGTGAGCAAACATGTATTTCCTTTTAGAAGTAAACGAAGATCTATTGAAAAAGATACCGATATTTTAATTGAACAAAATGACATAAATTTTAAAACAGACCTTTTAAAACAATACAGCGTTGAAATGCTCTACCAAAACAGAATTAACCTTAACTAGGAAACTCCGAAGATAAAAGTCCCGAAGAAATGTATTATCACCTAAAAGATGTTGTTTTTGAAGCAGCTAAGGAAGCCCTAGGAGAAGAACAAGAAAAAAGGAAGTTCGTTGAGAAATTCAGTGAAAATTAGAAAGCTTGATTAAGGAAAAGAAAACATTGTACCTGTCGTGGATTTCAAATAGGAATGCCCAAACACGAAAGGAATATGTACAAAAAAGAAAAGAAGTTAAAGAATTAGTAAAAATTGAAAAAAATGAACACTGGGAGAGATTGTGTAGGGATATAGATAATACAATAGGATATAATAGGTCAACCCAAGCGTGGAAAACGATTAAAAATATGAGAAAAAAATGTTACAAAAGTAAAGTACAAATAATAACTTCTACAAAATGGATTGATCACTACGAACAATTATTACAAGAAAGTAGAGTTGAATACCAAAACAATTTGGAATGCATGCATTGGCAAGCATGGGAACCTGAAATCAGTTGGTTTGATGTAAAAAGGGCTTTGTCGAAAGCTAAAAACAATAAAGCTCCAGGACCAGGTAACCTTAGAATGGAACTTTTAAAATACGGAGGTTATAATGTAACTGAATATCTCAAAAATCTTTTTAACAAAATTGAAGTTAGTGGCGATATTCCTCAGGAATGGAATATGTCATATATCAGCTCTATACACAAGAAGGTGACAAAACCCTTTGTGAAAACTACAGAGGAATTAGTGTCATCCCATCAATAGCTAGGCTATTCGCTAGTATTCTAAAGGAAAAAATACAGAAGGGAATAACATTTAGTGAAGAACAAAGTGGGTTTAGAAGTGGGAGGTCATGTTTAGATAACATCCATTGCTTACGCCAAATAATTGAGAAAAATGGAATATACAATATAGACACACATATGACATTTATTGACCTGGAAAAGGCCTATGACAGTGTTCCTAGATGCAAAATATGGTCAGCAATGAGAAGACTGAATGTTCCAGAAAAATGGATTAATTTGGTTAAAAAAATGTACCAGAATACTGAAGCGTGTATTAAAATGGGGAGGAAAATTACCCAAAGTATTAAAACTAACAAAGGGTTAAAACAAGGATGTAGTTTATCGCCACTTCTCTTTAATATATATATGGAACAAGTTTTGGAAACTTGGTACAAGAAATGCTCGCAAATGGGAGTTCTCATAAATGATAGGTGCTTACATTCTCTACTTTTTGCAGTGATCAGGTCATTTTGGCATCAGATCGGGAAGATATGGAGTTTATGCTTAGGAAATTAAAAGAAGAATACGAAAAGTGGGGACTTAAAATTAACCTTAAAAAGACCGAATATTTATGCATTGGAGGAGATACCTCTAATATAAAAATTGATGATGACGAAATAACTAACTGTTCAAAATTTAAATATCTGGGGACTATAATTACTGACGATGGGAAAGTTGATGAAGATATTACCACTAGACTTGCAATGGGCAGAAATGCAATCAAAGCTCTACATAGCCTTATATGGAATAATGTGCTACGACAAGACACAAAGAGAAGAATATTCCACAGTGTAGTGGAAAATATTATATTATATGGTGCAGAAATGTGGCCTTTAACAAAACGCCGTAGAGACAGAATACGGTCAGTAGAGCTCGACTTCATGAGAAGATCTTTACAGATAACAAAGCTGGACAAGATAAGAAACGAAGTGGTATGGGAAAGAGCTGGGGTTCAAACAACCATAACAGAAGACTAGAAAATAAAGCTCTTCAATGGTACGGACATGTCCAGAGGATGCAAAATGAGAGATGGCCAATTCAAATTTTAAACTGGATACCTGAAAGGAGGCGTAGAAGAGGTAGACCTGTTTTGGCCTGGAAGACGTATATACAGGAAGTAATGAATGAGAAAGGACTAGAAGAAGGTCAATGGAATGACCGAAAAATATGGAAATCGAAAACGGCAAACTCTTAGGGGTAGAACCGACGAAGAAGAAGAAGAAGA
>JAHLJT010002142.1:0-21638 GCA_031308135.1 Acheta domesticus
TTCTTCTGACTACAATTTAGAAGCTGTTTGTGTAATCGATAAATTTACGTCCGATCGCATAGTAGATTCGAGCTATAAAAGAAATTTATTGAGCCATTATTGTTGTATTTTCGTAATTATAAACTCTTACGCCATAGTTTTTAAATTTGAGAAGATATTCATGAAGAATTCTTTTCATACGCAGCTCGTCTGCTGTACAGGTTGTTCTTTATTATGGCGTTGCCATTTTTGCAAGTGGCTTATCGTAAATTACATGAATATTCGCGAGACGTAACTCCTGGATTAAATACGTTTGAGCAAGGATTCCTCGAGATTTATTCATTACATTCTAAGCGAGCAATGGCAAGTAGTCATGTAATATATTTGCTCAAAGAACATGCCTTGTATGTTACTCAGTAAAAATGACTGACGATCGGGCTTGTGCCATTTATCTTGTAGAGGTGTACAATTTCCTTTATTCTTACTTTTAGGTGGTATATTTATACCTTGACTGTAGTTAATCACGAAAAGTGTGAGAAGGAAAATGAACAGTGGCCAAACATGCGGTCTCCATATAACTGAACTTTTAATGATGTTTCTCGCAGAACGTATTTTATTTTGAAGGCCAGGAATTTGTATAAAGGCTGAGAAATTCTTCTACAATGCGTGAACTGTCTAGCTCAAACTTAACTACCACAATGTTCAAATGTAAAGAACATGAGTCAAATAAAACCTTTTTTTTAAAGCGATTCTTTTTGCAAAAACTGATCCCTTAGACAGCAGTGCTTGCATTTCTAAAATAAATTCAAAGAATGCAAAAATAATGTTCATTTCTGAATCATCTGCCTTTCTCATTCTCAATTTTTTCTCTATTTATGACGATTTCCTTTCTATGCGTATGCGAGACTATGCCTTTATGTTCTCCCTTTTTTTGGCAGGTGATGACAAAGAGACCTTATGTGTTTGAAAGTCAGTAAGTGATCAAAATGTTGAACATCCAAAAGTCCAAATCTTTGCGTCAGTGAGGCCGGCGTTTCTCTTTTTATTTGGAGTAAATATTTCAGATCTAGATTAGTATAAACCACATCACTAAAAAATATTCATCCATTAACATTACCCCAGACAAGTAACGTATTTATTTCATATTAATTATACATTTTTTTAATTTATAGAATTTTTAAAGTACTCCGTTTCCAACAAAGGCAAGCTGCCTATCTCATTCACTTATACACATCTACACATATTCCTTATGAATCACTAGTCGGGAAAGTGATATTTCGAGGTAACAATACTTTTCTATTAGGTCGCAAATTAATTCCATATTTTTTTAATGAATACCGAGAAAAATGTCTGGAATGAAAAAAATATTAATGACAGATATAGTTACGATTTTTTAAAACTCTAATGTCGATTATTTACGATTTTTCTAATTACATTATGACCAACTGAAGCGGGTAATAAAATAAACTTTGAAATCATCTCGGCATTCAGTGCATTAAAAATACTTACGTATTTACAAATATATGCAGAAAAATAATGATAATATGAGTAAAATAAGAATCATGTGAGTAATTTAATTCTAAACAAAACCCACACTTTTCATTTTCACATACATTTAAGAATGCATTCTAATACACTATTTATTTAACAACAGATGCTTTGACAAAATTTTAAATATGTAATTGATTGGGGGAAATCAATTGTGGTTTTCCGCCAAAATGGCCTTCGCACAGTTTAGATATTAATTGTATTCACATACGGTTTTTAAAAGATAATTTTTCGGTATCAAGATACCCTAAACATAATTTTTGCACTACGTAAACAAGAAAGTAAATTTCTGCGCATATGAACAATCAAAAATCAATGTTTTTGGTATCAGGTACTCCCTCTCAAATCGTGATTTTTGAAAAAATAACACACTTTTCCTGCACCATTATTTCACTTTCTTTATATTCCGTTTACAATGAAGTAAAAAAATGCAATTATACATTGTCGTTATTGTTGGTATGAGTACCCGTAATAGTACCACTTTCGGTTATTTTTATACATTTAAAATGAAATGTCTTGGGAACAGTTGTTCAAGGTGAAATTGTACGCTTTCTTTCAACACTTAAACAATTCTCTAAAACTTTTACGAGAGAAAAAGGTGTCTCTGCTCCGTCCATGAAATAGATACATGTACATAGATTCGACCTAGCCACGCCTTCTCACTCTTCCGGAGAGAATGTAACACAGTGACGCAAGGTACCCCCGGTGACAATGAGTCGGAGAGTCGGTCGGTGACGGCGCGTCGCGGGACCTTGTGACAGATGGCGTGTGGCGGTCGGTCGGTTGACCTGCAGCGAAGGGGGGATCGAGGTTAGGCACCCCAGACCATTTAACTAACGATGTCTAAAAATTGCACGAACTTTCTCGAGCAAATCTTGTTCCTCTGACCGGGAGGCCCTAGGTTCGAGTCCCAGGAATTTCGACACTAGCTTTTCAGCTAGGTCGAATTCAGTCTCTGTCTGCAGGAGAATTCTAGCGGCCGGCTGCTCTGATAGGTAGTTTCCGGTGTTTTTTCCGATCAACACTAGGTGAATGCCGGAGCAGTACCCTAACAAACGGGCACGGACCGCGCGCGATCTTTCCTTCCTCTTCCTTGTCCTATCCTCACTCCTTATACACACTCTTACACTAACATGCACTACACAACCACACATGCCGGGAGGCCAGTCGAGAGCTTAGAGCTGTTCCGGCTCCGGGCGGTGCCGCACTGGTGGGAGATACCTGGTTGAGGGGAAACCCCGCTGGTCGACGGTAAGTCTCGCTACTCCGAGGCTTAGGTGGTTCAGGGCATGAGTGATGCCACTGCAGTGTCTCTGATCGGGAGGTTCTAGGGTTCGAGTCCAGATGACGGTGGCAAGATTTTCCACACTAGCTAGAAAGCTAGGTCGAATTCAGCCGCTGTCTGGAGGAGAATTCTAGCGGCCGGCTGCTTCGATCGGTAGTTTTCCGAGGTTTCTTCCATCAACGCCAGGCAAATTGCGGAACAATACCCTTACAAACGGGCCAAAAGACTGCTTGCGATATTTCCTTCCCCTTCCTTGTCCTATCTTCACCCTTTACACACATTTACACTTACATGCACTTCACCATGCCGGAAGACCAGTCGGAAGCTTAGATCTTGTCTCGGCTGGAACGGTGCGCAGATGGTGGGTGATATCTGGTTGAGAAAACCCTACAAGTCGACGTGTACGTCGGTGACGGATCTCGCTATTCAGCGGGGGGAAGATCGCCGCCAACTCCCGCGATAAAAACAAGCACTTCACTTGCGAAACTGATCTTAGCAGTTGACGTCCCGGAATTACTAATCAATCAATCAATTCCATATGCCAGACCACCGAATGCCAGAGTCAAAAATGTCGGTTTACTGGAATTTGTTGAAAGGTTTCTTCATAAATTTACTCTCTCTACAACATTGAAGGCTACTTTTCGTATATGCGAAACGAGAGATTTGATACTAATTTTAGTTCAAAAACGAATACACGAGAATACACTTAGAACGTGATTATGTAGCATGTGCATACAATTCTTTTCACTCCACACGCTGTAAACTTCAAATTTAATTTACATTTCATTGAACGGCCAGAAACAACATTCGTTATCAGCGTTTGCAGAAGACGTAAAGTAGCGTGAAAATGACGTGATCAATTTTCTGTAATACTTGAACGGAAAAGTATAGAACAATGCAGTACGTTGAAACCAGTAAACTATGTCATTGGCATTATTATTATTATTATTATTATTATTATTATTATCATCATCATCACCCAAGAAATTTTATTCAAATTCACTTTCTTCTTGAGCTCTTCCTTCTTCTTACTTCCCTTCTACTGGGGGTCCCCTGGCTTGCTGAGGCTGAAATCCCTAATGACTTAATCTGTCCCGAATTCCCACCATGCACTTCGCGCGGCGGCGCCTGCCCCTCCCTGGCCCCGCCCGCTTGCCCGCACGCCAAAGATTCGGCCTGCTACTACTTCCTGCGAACCGTTGCGTCACGCTGAGCCCACACGTTTTCGTTTCGTTGGAATGTGTCGAGACCCACACTCCCCCGCGGGGCAAGAAAGTGAAAACGGAGCGACACAAAAATATCAGCCAGTAATCGCTCAAAACAAGAATAAAACTTCAACCGCGCGCACAAATTGATACTTCTATTGAGAATATGTAAGCAGTAGGTGTCATAACCTAAAATGGAAACTGTTCAATGATAATCAAAAGAACAAAAAAGTAGGGATGATAAAAGGTGTACATGTGCAGAATAATCTGGTAGTAATACAGTTTCTTAGTCGAGAGAAAGGAGCATGCTCATTGCGATGGAAAATTAAATATAAAATGAGGACATTGAAAATGAACACACGATCAGCGTGAAGGTTCATTCTATCTAGTGAATGCGCATAGATGCCATTCTTCAGGCGGCGCAAATTGAATTAGATTTGCCTTTTTTCGCCTAAGTGTAGTGAATAACTTCGCGTTATTTACTAGTGCGTTCCGAGCTTATGTGATGCATATCAAGGGCACAACAAAATTTCACAGTTACAGTAGTTGGTCCTTTTTGTTGTGCAACAATGGATCAGAGTAGTGTTTTTTAGAATTAAATAATGTATACAAATATTTTGATATATTCTATTATAATATATAATAATTTTTTAAAATTTGTGTGAACTAGTACTAACTGACAGCTTCACTGAAAGCATTCAATTTAATGAAATCTAACAAAGCATTCAAAAGTAATGGTGTTGGAACCAGACATTCCTAAGTAAGTTCTAAACACATTTTGTTTTTTGTGGCCAGTGTTTCAAAATAGTATACATGTAAACTTTTACGGACATTCTTTTGTTATTATTTTGTTATTTGTTATCATGTGACTTATTTGAGAGATATAGCCCGAAAATTTGTGAATATTGATTACACTTTCTTCAGAGTGAACTGTTAATAACAATTTTATTTCTGGAGAACTATGTTTCCTGAGGACATCTTTTACGACATATTTTCGTTCTTAATTATGTTCCGATATGAGCCCTGGGAAGAAGAGATAACGCTCGAAAACAGTTGTGTCGTAAGAAGAGTCTTGGCGATTGATAAGTCATTGAAACCTCGAACTGAAATATGATCTTTATTTAGCCGTGGTTTGCCTACATCTAAAAAATCGTTAAACTATATTGCCTTCTTAGTAGTCAGCCGTCAAGTATTGTTACTTCAGTTTTTTTTGTATAAATGTAACTTATTGGCATAACTTCCTTGCTGTCAGAAAATTGGTTACTAATTTCACTATTTGTGTTTTTTATCTTTCCCTTACCTAAATCTCTGTAAATTTTCTATATTTTTTTCGAGATAATAACTCATTAGATAGACTTTCGAGATAATTACTATTTATACCGCAAGCTAAATAAATATTATATAAAGTAAATATACAATCATAAAATCTTACTGGATTTTTCATAATGTGGTGAAATAGGAGCTTTCATTATAAATGGTGAGTTGGTGCGTATATGAGTATTTAGGCCCCCTCTTCGTGAATATGATTTGTGCTCGAACCAAAGAAGCATTTAGAAAAGAAATCTTTAAAATTAAAAATATTCTATTAGAATATTGTTCATCAAGGCATTTTGACTTCTTACGCTTCCCCCTTTTCTGCTTCTCATTCTCACTCGTTTGCAACATCTGCACAAAATTAGTACCCACGGTAGTAGGTAGCGCCGTTTCTTGAGTCGGCTGTCATTAAGGAGCTTCCACGACAAGGTGCTGAGGCATCCTCCATGTCAACGCACTTTCCATAACAAAGGCGGAGCGTAACAGACCTTGGCTCTGCTTCATTAGTCCTAATTTCGCCTTCCACGGCCGCTTTGAAGAAGCCAGCCAGACAAGGACACGCCTGGTGTATAGCGGCCTGCGACTCGGAAGCCAAGCCCTGTAGGGGGCTCAACGCCGTTTCCAGGTACCAGACGTACTGCTGCAGTGGGGAAAGAAGTGGAGAAACTGCTGTTCCGAGAAATACATACATTGCCTGGCACACGAGAGCAATTTAGACAACCAGAGTGCAATCAAGTTGTAAGGTGCTAGGTTGTATACGCTCCGTAAAAGTAAGACAATGTTCGCAGCCTCACTGCGGCTAGAGGGTGCGGACACTCACGAACTAACGAGCGGGAGCTCGAGATACTTTGAGGGGAAATGTGCGAAGAACTAACGTACTTCTTTAGAAAACGTTTTCCGATACTATTCATAAAAATGCATAAGAAGCATCATAATAGATATTGACCAACATTTTTGTATTAATTTACCTAACTAATACAAAAACATTTAAATAATTATTAAAAAACTTGCAAGAAAAATTAAATTTTTAAGCATTAAAACACATTCAACCTACACCATTGGTGTTGGTTGAATTGGTCGAACCATTGCTCTAACGATCTTCTTCAGGATTACATTAAATGTTGCTACCCAAAAATTACGAAAACTATGAGAACCTCTATATAGGTACTGCTCTCGTATATGCAACCAAATTTATCCGAAAGGGATACCATCAACCCATTCATAAAGTAGTAATGATCATTTACGACAATTTGATCAACCATGCATGCTTAACTACAAGTGTAACTCTGAAGAAAAATCCTAAGCCAAAGGGTCGAAACGTTGGTGGAAAATATTTTAATGCTTAATAAATGTATTTCAATATTTGATTGTTGTTTTAGTGTTGTTTATATTGTTTCCATGCTTTGGTTAATTAATTAATTGTTCTTCCTTTGTTTAATTCACCAAAAATGTTTTTATTATGTAACAACCGCTTTTTCTGCCTTTATGAAATCGCGTCATCATGTCATGTCAGTCTCTCGATTCCTGAGCCACATTTCTCCAAGCGTTTCTTGTTAAGCAGAAACTTAACTGATTTTAATTGGGTTCCAAATCTATTATTACCGTAAGTCTGGAAAGATTAATGTTCAATATGAAAGTTACCAATCAGAAGAAAAACAGAAACATGACCTTACACTTAGAAGATCTGTGATGTGAAAATTAACGAAAACATCTTTAACTTCCTTTCACTTCCCTTGAAAGATGTGGTAATTACGACATATTGTTCGTGAACACCTGACGCTCGGCCTCGACCTCTTTAGCTGTTGCATTTGGGGCATTTCCGTTATTGGTTTGACCCAGCAGAAGCTGATAGAGCGTGTCTCAAAGGGAACGCTCGTCATATCTTTGCAAATACACATGTGAAGTAAAGAATTGTTACAAAACGCCTTCAAAGATGACAATAAGCGTGAACTACGTAAGCAATTCAAGGCAGACATCAGTACATTGATGACATCTTTCGTATTATATTTGTATTTCTAGAACTGCGTGTGAATCAGTTTTTCCGACCTTCAACTCCCGAAGGACATTCGGAATGCAGTACAATTGAGCACAACTACTTCATAAACACAGAGTACAGCAATAAAAAATTTAAGTCGCAAAAAGTTCGTCCTTCCCCTCTCACTCTCTCAGACACGCACACCAATAAGAGCAGAATGACTCATAACTGATTTGCGTGACGCTCTCACTTTACGGACATACCTCCCTATTTGTCTTTTGTGCAACACGTCAATTATCCGTTCCGTTGGCGAACTAAAGAGCAGGGCACTTGGATCCTTTCTACCCTTGCAATGAATGACTTATGATAGCGACTCGCAACCGTCTTCAATATTTGCTGCCAGTCGGAGTCCACAGACGCCAGCGAAAGCCAGAGAACATTTGCACACACCAGAAAACGCTTGCGAATGCCTGAGTAGTCCAGGGAACGACAGAGAACTCTCGCTTCTTTCCTTGACTACACTACGGAAGATGACGATCATCAGTACTACATTAGATCACGAGCATGCTCAATTAATCCTTATTACTACATTGCTCATTCATCAATCATGACCCCTCATGCTCTTTCCACATTTTTTTGTGGGGGCAATTTATTTGCTCCTTGAGGAAATGCTTTGTTCATACTTTTGCGACTCGCTATTCTACAATCTAACTTCCATCATTGCTTTGTTTATGATTGTACCAGGAAAGGTGATTCAGGGTATCAACTGATGTCACTGCAGCGTCTCTGACCGGGAGGTCCATGGTTCGAGTCCCGACGGTGGCAGGATTTTCGACACTGGCTAGAGAGCTAGGTCGAATTCTGTCGCTATCTGGAGAAGCATTCTAGTGGCCGGCTGCTCTGATCAGTAATTTTCCTTGGCTGCCCCGATCATCACCAGGCGAATGCCGGAGCAGTACCCTAACGAACGGGCCACGGACCGCGCGCGATCTTTCCTTCCTTGTACTTACACGCACTCTACTACCACAAATGCTGAGAGATCGGTGGGGAGTTTGGAGCTTGTTCCATCAGGGGCAATGCCCCGCTGGTGGGAGATCCCTGGTTTGGGATAACCCCGCTAGCTAACGGTAGGTCAGCGCCGGATCTCACCATCTAGCGGGGGAAGATACCCGCCGCCACCTGAGGAAAATCATGCACTATACATACGGGGAAATGACCTCAACACTTGACGCGCCGGGAATCACTAACAATCATTTATGGTTGTTCTTTCGTGGATTACACATTCTATCGCCCATTTTCAGCGCAGTTAACTTCTCCCAGCCATGGAATCCGGCGTCGCAGTGGCCGCCGCTCGCTAGGGTCAGGGTGCGTTGGTGGGCGCGGGCGGAGGACGACCCTGCCGGACCAGGGTCAGGCGTCGCCGCTACCCCTTCACTGAGCGCGAGGCCGGTCCGCTCTCTTCTGGACTCGAAGGAGGACCTTCCGAGTCACGGCTGGGCGCACTCGCCCGTCGAGGGCCTCTCGCCGCGGGAGCCTCGCTCGCTCGCTCCTCGCTGGCACACGCGCCGCACCAGCTGCTTCGCCCCGCGCCGCGCCGCGCCGCGCCGCGCGGGGGACGCCGGGAGTCAGGGCCGCTGTTCGTTACGCCGCGCTGCCTCCGCCAACGACTATCGCCTCAGCCAGTGCCTCCATCTCAGAACACATCTGCACCTCGACCTCGTCCCTTTTAATTTCAACTGTCGCCGCAGTCACTGCCTTCAGCTCAGCAAACATCTGCATTTGAGCCCTTCTTCTATCACACATCACCTCAAAGAATCCATCTCGGAACACATCTGCATCTCGGCCAACATTCCAATGCTCAGGGGACTCCGGGAGTCAGGGCCGCTGTTCGTTACGCCGCACTGCCTCCGCCAACGACTATCACCTCAGCCAGTGCCTCCATCTCAGAACACATCTCCACCTCGTCCACGCCCTTTTACTCTCAGCTCTCGCCGCAGTCGTTGCCTTCATCTCAGCAAACATCTGCACTTCATCCCTTCTTCAATTACATATCACCTCAAAGTAACCTTCTCAGAACACATCTGCACCTCGTCCACGCCCTTTTACTCGCAGCTCTCGCCGCAGTCGTTGCCTTGATCTCAGCAAAAATCTGCACTTCAGCCCTTCTTCAATTACATATCACCTCAAAGTATCCTTCTCAGAACACATCTGCACCTCGTCCACGCCCTTTTACTCGCAGCTCTCGCCGCAGTCCGTTGCTTTCATCGCAGCAAAAATCTGCACTTCAGCCCTTCTTCAATTACATATCACCTCAAAGTATCCTTCTCAGAACACATCTGCACCTCGTCCACGCCCTTTTACTCGCAGCTCTCGCCGCAGTCGTTGCCTTCATCTCAGCAAAAATCTGCACTTCAGCCCTTCTTCAATTACATATCACCTCAAAAGTATCCTTCTCAGAACACATCTGCACCTCGTCCACGCCCTTTTACTCTCAGCTCTCGCCACAGTCGTTGCCTTCATCTCAGCAAACATCTGTACTTCAGCCCTTCTTCAATGCCACCTATCGCCTCAACAAATGTCTCCTTCTCAGGACACATCTGCACCTAAGCCAAAGCTCCTCCTTAAACTCAGCTATCGCCATAGCCACTGCTTCCATTTCAGAAAACATCTACCCTTTGACATCGCTCCTTAAATTTTAGGAATTGTCTCAGCCAATGACTTGATCTCAGCAAACATATGCAAATCTACTCTTTATCACTGCAGCTATCGCCCCAATCAATGAATTTATCCCAAAAAACATTTGCACCTCAGCCAATGTTCCTTTTTCAACCTCATCTAATGTCTTTATATCTGCGAACTTCTGCATCTCAGATAACGCCCTTCTTTAGACTCAGTTATCTCCTCAGGAAAACCTTTCATCTTAGTCAACACCTTCTCCTGAGCTAACACTTCTCCTTCAACCTCAACTATTACCTCAGGCCAATGTCTCCATCATGTCAACAAACACTTGCTCGGCAACCAATGCCCCTTCTTCAACCTCAGTTATCACCTCAGCTAACATCTCCATCTTCGCAAACAACTGTTCTTCAGTCAACGCTCCTTTTTAAGTCTCCTGTAACAGCTCAGACAACGCCTCCATCTCAGAAAAATCCTATTTTCAGCCAACCACGTTCGAAAACTTCATTCAATTTCTCCATATTGACAAACATTTGCACCTCATCCCATGCCTCCACCTCATCGAGAATCTATCTCTTATTCAACGCCCGTTCTTCAATCTCACCCATCGTCTCAGTCAATGTCTACCTCTCAGCAAACATCTTCACCTCAGCCAAAGCTCCTTATGTAACCAATAAACCTGTACTTAGAATACTTATGTCTTATCAATCCTAGGCTTTAGATTTTCATAGCATTTGTCTACATTTCAGCAAATGCTTGCGCTTCTGTCAACGCCTCAGATAAAGATCACGCCTTCTTCAGAACCAATGACACCGCAACAGCAATCTCGCTTACCCCAGCTAAAGATTCCGCTAATATCAGTACTTCCATCCACTGTGTTGGATCGCTCCCATTCTTCATAAAATATTTCCGCCTCAGCAAACGCTTTCGGCTGATCAGGTGTCGGTCATCTACGGCCGACCGTCTCAATCATCAGGTTTCGCTTGCCTTTGTTCGTCGTGGTGTGAATACGAGTACTTCATCTTGTCTCAGATCCTCTCATTACAAGACATATCTGAATTTTGTTAGGATGAAAGCAGGTTTCCACGCACGTTTTGTGTGTTTTTTCTACATTATAGTGCTAAATGATGAGTGAATACGACGGAATATTTGTTGGAATATAAATTGGACCGATTCATGGTCCGTAATACCTCTAAGTTACTACTTGTAACTAAAACAAAAAATCACCTATGGCATCGGGATGGAATAGAGAAAACAAATACCATGATTTCATTCCAATATTTTGTAAGAAATATTAAGTATATTTAAAAATGTGAATTCTGTAAAAATGTTTGTATAGGTGATAAAAATAAATAGATCAATTTATTAATTAATTCAGTATAAGAATATATTTTCAGTGAAAAAAATCGGGGCCCTAATTAAGTCGGAGTTGCCCCAGCTGCCCTCCCTCCTTCTGGACGCCCCATGTATTCAATTCAATTGAAGACCGAAGATATATTTCTAACTGATACCATAATTGCTTGCTTTAATATCTGCCGCCGGCAGCTCTACGTTCTTTCATCTATTCATCATTACTTCAACTGTCAATTTTACTCTCCACCACCGACACATTTTTACTTCCTTTACAATCATCATCACCTTTATTTTCAGCAGCAATTCCGAAATCAGTATTTCAATACAATTTTGAGTGTACTTTATCACTTATCTATATCGTTGCCTTGAAAATGCTACCTAGAACATTCTCTTATTAACGTAACCGTTGGCATTCCGTGCAGGCATCTGCACTGCCTTCAAAGCGCGGTGTCCGATGGCAGAAATTATCCTCGCACATCTGTAACTCTCACACTCTAAAGGCGAAAGGGCATATGGAACAAGTTTCTTCGAACTTTTTCGCTTCATCGAAGCTTGCCAAGGACGTACATATCAAATTATAACTTTTGCTCGTATCTTTCTTTCACCAGTTGGCCTTTCCGGTTCAGAGCATTTGCAGATACCAGTTGTTTATCTTATATGTGTGTCATGCATTCTCTGCCGCAGTAATTCTAAGAATCTTATCGGCGAATAACTTCAAAGAGATTTTTCATGGCTATACTTTTACAGTCTGAAAAGAATTTAGAAATGTTATCGGAAGACTAATGTGTAAAATAACTATGATTTATCGTTTTGTCACATCCATAAATATGTAAAGGTGTTTAACGGTGATCGCACTGGAAGAAACTGTTGTAGGCAAATAGATAGAGTGATACAATAAGCAAATTACGTTGTGTTTATTTAAAAGTTAAACTAAGCCATATTCATGTTCTAGATCAAAAGTACGAGTTTCTGATACTCTTGTGCATGTAAGAAAAAGGTTAAATGACAACTATACTTTTACCCGCGAACCTCAAAATATACGAGTAAACCTAAGTGAATCGGTTCTTCCGCTCATTTAGAGGTGTAGCCACAGAAATACATGTTTTTTCACACCTCTTGCTGTGAAATGAGGAGTCAGGGGAAACTATCCTAATGGTAGAAAAGAAGACATCAGATTTACGAATGCAATAAACATTCTACGAAGAGCTCTTTGATAAAAAAAATTCCTTTTAGAAAATTTCTCCGTATATAGTACTTCTGAACCTGAAATATTCTACATTACTTCTCTTGTAAAATTTGGAATGTGTTTGAGAAGTCTAAGAAAGTTTAATTTTTCTACTGTGACATTTCTTTGATGTTTCGTATTCCAGCTTTTGTTCGATTCACGATCCACAACAAAAGTACTCTATTTCCTATTTTTAATTAAGCAATATATTTCTGAAACCCCATTTAATTCAGTATAAAAATCAGTTACAAAATTGACAATTTCATACTATGCATTCATCACCATTTTCAAAAAGTGAGTCTTCGGAAACTATCAAAATATCTATTATTACCTGTCAATAATATTTTCTATGTAATACATACAGAGGAAAAAGATTAACATTATCGAGTCTCACGAATCATATTTGTGATGAAACGAATATAGCAATCCGCATTAGTAGACCAGTGTTAAAAGTCATCTACTATTAGTCGTTTGCGTGATGACGACGCTTACACGAAACGAAATGCTCATAAGAGCACGTCAGCTGCCGACCGAAGCCAAAGCTTCCGCGGCCCTTTGTGTCTGGCGATGACTCGAACCCTTTAGTTCTCTGACGTGAGGAGTCTTCAGAGGATCCTCTCTCACTTGTGCCCGGCATCAGTGGAACGCAACTTGCATAAGAACCCCGAAAAATTCTCCCTTGTTAGGCAATGTTAAGACCAGGCCTATAGCTTCAAGTGCTCTGTGGCTGATGTACCTAAAAGGCGACAAAAAGTGTGAATCATCTGCCAAACGCTCACGTATGAAGGTCTTCCTCATGAACTCAGCATCATTTGCTACAGAGATAAGGGGGAGCTTTCTTAAGACCTCTGAGAGTATTTATTTAATTATTATTTTGTACTTTTAGGAACTCTGTAAAATATTATTGCTGTGGATTTATATCCATAGCAACATTTAAAGAAATGTAAACATAATCACCATAAGAGTACGTCGTTAATATTCATTATTGCAAAAATTGTATAATTAAAAAGGTGTATATCATTGAAATGTTTACCCTTTTCAAGTAACTACGTAAATCGCCATTAATTTCGTTCTTGGTTGCATTCACTAAGATATGTTATCTCTTGGATTTAAAATGAAATTCATCCCTGATAAATTTATTTAATTACTAATACAGTTTATATAAATATAACGCAATAGATCAATCCATTTGCGCCCCCTTAACAATAATATCATTGAAACCATGAAAGATGTATTCGGGGGACGGTTCGGTCTAAACATTAAGTAGTTTACATAAAATATTTAGATATTTCGTTCCAACTTCTTCTCTTTCGTTTACACGGTCGTAATGGATAATACTAATTCAGGCAATAAGTTTATGATTTTGAACGTTTTTTGCACGAATATTAATTACGGACGAGCGACTTTAGGAACGAGTTCAACAACTCTTATGAATGCAAAAGTAACATAAACGACTTTCATACACTATTTGTTGTATAACATCATTATAAATTAAATAAGAAGTGAGAATAATTTTGGATATTAGTTTTAACTTAAGACCATCAGTTGTTTTTTTAATACATGTAACATCTCTTGACAAGGAGTTTGTTTGCTTATGTTGATAGACCTCACGATAAGAACTTAACAAAATTAATAAAAATGTATTAATTGGATGAAAAGTAGCGAAACATCTGCGAGGCTATTGTATTGAATAACCATGTATGTGTGGAATATTCGATAATAATACCTAACAGGTTGTCCGGGATTACTGAAGCTAGTTTAATTGTATTAAGAAACGTGACATATTGATACAGTATAATTCATCTTATAACTCCCTTCACGACTTTCGTGCCTAAGAACGTATTTGTAATATAAGTTGCACTGATTTTGGTACAGTGACTGGAATTCACTTCCCATTCTAAAGGAGATGTGTTGATGAAATTCATTGTAATCAATACAATGAAGAATATAATATATTGAAAAAAATAATGAACATTAAGATTGAAATATTCATAACTGACTTTCCCAATACAGCTAGATGTCGCCACGTGGCGACGCCGAGCATTAATGAGAAAATAAATGTTTTCAGGATTCACCGAAAACGTAATCCTTACGAAAGATTGCCAATGTTAACTTCGCGTGACGTATTTTCTCCCAGCTTACGTGACGAGAATGAGTCCCTTTCCCTTCGAGTGGCAGCTTTTGGAGAAACACAGTCTGTCGTCGAAAAATTTTCCACGCGACCTGTCCGCGAAGAGGTAGGAGAGGAAAAAAAAACTTGTCGGGCCGGGTGTAAACATTACGAAACGCGCCTAACGGTTAGTAAACAAGCCCCTGTATAGTGTTTTGATGAAACGGACACATCCGGAGCGCGCTGTGTTCGCCGTACGGAGAGCTACCACTTGAAAGAAAGCCGCCTCCAGGCAGCAGCCGCCGCGTGCTTTGCGTAAGGCGTGGGACGCGGCCGCCGCTTGGGTAAAAGCTACCGCGCAAAACCAGGAAGAAAGCAAACGTTGCTGGCGAGAAACAGATGGCGCGTGTGTAGAGGAGATAGGAGGCTTAAATGCGTCCCAATTGTGTGGGGCACGGAAAGTTTTCTTGCGTGTGCATTCGGAACGTTCACGCGGAAGTTTTGCGTGAAATGTGGGGGGGACTAATTTTTGCATTGCTTATGCACTTGGAGCATTATACGAAGCGGGGTGTAAAAATATTAACACGAAAACGCTAAAAGTGAACAAAAATATGCGCAATCTGTAGTGTATTAATTAATTACGAAGAATCCCAGCAAAATAATGTTGTGACATTACTATAAAGTAATTACATTACTAATGCGGAGTAAAAGACATCTAGCTGTAGTTAATTACTAAACTATACTGCTCAAAATTACTTTCTATATGGCGTACGTACAAATTTGTTCAACAATATGGAAACTATGAAAATAACGAATTGCGAATATTGTGAAACGGCCCTTCCTTGTTATGAAGCAAGATAATGCAACTTATTACGCGAACTTTTCTTAGGAAAGAATCTGAATTTCCGATTTCCACGTAAAAATATAATATTTCTTCCTCAGTCTGCTAACAGTTCGATAAATATTCTATAACTGACATACACTAATTGTACGGAATCGCCTGTAAATGTACGGTTTCATGTTGTTACATTCGTTCGGAGAAATGAGGACAGAGTTCTCGCTCCAATGTAACATATGACACGCATTCTCGAACACGTTCAGAATGCGGTCACCGAAATGGTCAAGGTAAATGGCGGCTTTGGCAAGGCCAAAGAGTCACCGGTAGTGAGGAAGAGCTGTCTGAAAAAAATGTTACTCATGTTCTGTTCCTTAGAGTGCAAGGGCAAGAAAGAATGCTTTCACATCCACACCGAACGGCCTCCCTTTTCCTAGAATAATCACGTGGTGAAATTAGTCGGATGGAAACTTACATGTATGTCGCAACTGTTGATGTAAGTAATGTAAATTTCAATGGGTGGAATTTTCCTGAGGAATGACGCAGACTTGAGTTATTTTGTGAAAGATTTATTACTCCTTTTACTCGGCGGCAGACGGATATCTATTCTGGAAAGTTTGTTTCGCAAAAAGAAGTTTCGGAACCACGGAGACCAACTATATAATTCTTGGTCAACAATAAGTTATAAATTGTGGCTAAGTTGTTTTCCTGACAACTCTTAAACATTTTACAGATGAATTTCATTTAACTTGAAGCAAATAAAATAATTTCATTATTCATTCATATCAGAGTAGTATATTAAAAATTAAATAACTAAAGAAAATAAAGTAGCTTTATGCTTAATATCGTGACATTAACAGAATATTATCAGCGTTAAATATAAAAAAATGCAGAAGATGTACCTTTATACATACAAATTCTGAAGTACAATAAATTTGAGATAATAGAAAGATTATTAAAAAATATAACAATCAGCAAAAGAAAACCAATGTCCGATTTCGAAAAATGTATCAAACATATGAGACTAAAATTAACCTGGTTTTTGAAATCCTGATGCCAGGTATACAACAGTACCATAATTAATACGTAGCTCACCGACTTACGTGCCTCAGGACATCGAATCCCCTCACTCAGCATTGCTCTGTCATTGCAGTGCCCCTAACAAGGAGGTCCTAGGGTACGAGTCCCTTGGTGTCAATTTTCGATTCTAAGTCGAATTCAACCAGTGTATGGAGGAGAATTCTAGCAGCCGGATGCTCCCATTAGTGGTTTTCCGTGATTTCACCGATCAACAAAAGGCGAATGCCGAAAAGAAATATAACAACCGGGCCACGGACCGCACGCGATCTTTCCTTCCCCTTCAGCTAACCCCTAAACACTTACATGCACACTACCACACAAGCCGGGGACCGGTCGGGACCTTAAGTTCTGTCTGGTCTGGATCGGTGTACGTCTTCTGGGAGATTCCTGGTTGATGAAAACCTTCACAAACCGACGGGTAGTTTGACGCCATCCAACAGAGGAAGATCACTGCTTAGTTCCGAC
Source organism: Acheta domesticus (assembly GCA_031308135.1). Classification (NCBI taxonomy): domain Eukaryota; kingdom Metazoa; phylum Arthropoda; class Insecta; order Orthoptera; family Gryllidae; genus Acheta; species Acheta domesticus. Next base: position 17,051 of record JAHLJT010002142.1, read on the forward strand.
GAAAAAAACATTCACTTCACTTACGGGACTAATGACCTTAGCAGTTGACGGGTCCGGAAACACTAATCAATCAGTCAATAAGTAGCTTTCAGTTGGAGAAGGAGAAAGAAGAAAGAAAAAGAAGAGGTGGCAGAAGGAATGCGGGCTTCTAAACACATTCCCAAACGCGGTCCGCCCGTGCACGAGGAAGTGCAGCACCCGCATGTACGGGTTTCGCAGCGCCCGCGATGGCGCGGGGGCGTGGTTGGCGCGTGGGCCCGCGCCGCTTGCACCTGGCCGCTCGACCAGGTGGCTGCCCCGCGCCGCCGCCTGGCCGTCCGCCGTCACCTGCCAGCTCCCTGCCCGCCATCCATGGCAAAGTTTTTGCTCGGAATTTTTTTCTTTTCTCTTGCTAACGTCATCGGATCCGTCACTCTACCCATTTCTGGTGGTAATGTCTTTTCCTTTACCTTTTACTCCGCTCTTTCTTTCCATCGTCACCGCTACCGTTTTGTAGCAACTGTTGTCTTAATCTACAGAATCACCGACAACACACTTCTTTCACCAACATCGCTCTCACCGCTGCTGCTGTTACTGACGCTCCTTTCTGCACTGAAAGATTCTCCTGATATCGTCCCTCCTGGCGGTAATGTACTGACGAGATGACCCCAACCCCTTTTTTTTGTCTCCGACATTTACTTCGATTTAATCATAAAGTCTATTGAGGTTTCATCAGCTTTTACAGTATCATCCAACCGGGAGCTTAAACGCCACTACTGTAGGAGTTATCCAAGCTCCCGATTGGTGATGACACCGTAACAGTTGATTTACGTCAACGGATTCTATGTTTAAATCCAAGTATAATCTTTATATTCACTATCGTTATCGCTGCCGTTACTTGCGTCACGCCAGCTTCTCCGCCGCAACCACAAACACTTTAACCACCGCCAGTGTTGCCCCTTCTTCTCAGTCTAAGCGGATGTTTCTTGGGGCTCCAGCAATAATCATAGCAACCGTCATTTCTACAGCTGTTACCATCACCATCGTCGCCATTTCCTTTGCAAACTTCTCCACTTTCTCCTTCCGTTAGAAACACTAACTTCCTCCGGCTTCCATGATCTCTGCAACTACCTTTAACGCTATCGACAACACTATCACAATACCAATACTTCAATTAATACTCATTTTTGCCGCGATTTTTTATATGAATAGGCCTCTAACTGCCCTTGGGTATTTAAGATGAATTTCAATAGGTCATTGCAGTGTCTCTGACCGGGAGCTCCTACGGTTGGAGTCCCGGCGGTGGCGAGATTTTCGTCACTAGATTTATAGCTAGATCGAATCCAACCGCCGTTTGGAGGAGAATTCTAAAGATCGACTGCTCTGATCGTAGTTTTTCGTGGGTTCTACGATCATCACAAGGCGAATTATGGAGCAGTACCCTAGCAAAGGGCTATGAACCGCGCGCAATCTTTTCCTTCCTCTTCCTTGTCCTATCCTCACCCTTTACACACACACACTTATACTTACATACTCTACACTACCAAATATGTCGAAAATCCACTCTCAGCTTGTCCTGCCTATAGAAGTGGCCCCACTGGCGGGAGATACCTAGTTGGGGAAAACCCCGTTTGGGTTGTGTTAGTTGGTCGGAAATCCCGTTAGTTAACAGATTGGTCGGCGCCCGATCTGACCATCCAGCCGGGAAGATCACCGCCCCTTCCCGATGAAAAATATACACGTTTACGGGACTAACGACCTCAGCAGTTGAGTCGCCCGAAATCACTAATCAACCAATCGAATCACATTTCCAATACCGTCACGCCTGCCCTTTCCGCCCACCCAGCGCCACGTCTTTCGCCGCCAGCGCCGCCGGGCCGCGAACCGGTCGCCGGTCGTTCGCCGCTTATGGGCGGCGGGTCTTCCGCGGGCGCGGCGCGGGGCGTGGCGGGGGCGGGGCGGGCGGCCTTGCCGAGGCCTCCGCGGGCGAGGCCGCCGGGCGCTGGAGAGCGGGCGCCGCGGCGAGTGGCGAGCGCTCGGGGCCGCCCCGGCCCAGGCCGCGGATCAAGTGGACTCAAGCGGACGGCTCGGTGGGGACTTCGCGGAATGCTACGCACTGCACCTCGCAATGGTTCTCTTTTTTTTTACATTCCAGCATTACTTTCCAACGATGAGTTCGTAGGCTACCGCGGCGGATGTCATTGTATTCTTGGCTGTCTGGGATGAGCCGCGTCTCAGTCGATGGATCTGACGTTTCGGCTATCTTGCTGTGGCCTTCTTCGGAGCTAAACTTCTGTTTAGCTCTGAAGCTCTGTTGTAGCAGCAGTTACGCTCTGAAGAAAGCCACAGCAAGATGGCCGATCCATCGATTCAGACGCGGCTGATCCCGGACAGCCAAGAATACATTACATTCCAACTTTAACGTTAAAAGAAATTGTTTCATAAAATTACATTTTACGACACAGTTGATGAAGTATTTGTCGTTGACGAATAATTGGGGTGATCAGAATAAAAACGGCAGATCCCAAACAATGTTCGTTTTGAGAAAAATGAATATCTCTTCTTACACTTTATTTTCACTTAGGGGTCATTCCATATTAAATCAACACAGTCATTTTACATCACCATCTCAGATTCAGATGAAATTTGATACATAGGTAGTATGAATGGAGAATAAGAAAACTACAATTTTGAGTAAAATATTTCCACCCGTTTCTGAAATACAGCCCATGTAAAAGTTTGCAAAATTGGGTTCCCGAAAATTTTTAAATTTATGTAGAACATCACCAAATTAAGATAGAGAGATGGAACAGGTGTCATTATTGCAGCTTTCTTTATGGCCTTTTATATGATATACAACTCAATAGGGGTTGCGTTCTAAACGTTTTTCAAATATGAATTTAAAATTTTGATTTTGTGTTTTCTCAAAATGCTCATCTTCAAAAAAATTGAAAAAAAATTCTAAAATAATCCTTGTATGTGATCCAAACAGATGGTGCAAGTTTAAAAATGGGACTGCATGGTTCATATGGCAACCTTATTTAAAATGCACAATATTTACTTACTCTAGATTTTATTGATTTAAAATGCACTTTTATTTCAAATTATAAGCCTAATACGAGATACAAATTATTAATTTAGTGGTTTTTTGTTGCGAGTGTGTTGTGTTTTATTGTTATTATTATTATTATTATTTATTTACTGACTGTGGCATATCGAAGGTATATAAATTTACCTATCACCAAAAAATAAAATCAAAACTACCCTATTTTTATTTTGCACGTGGTGCAACATTTTGGTTTACAGCGTATTTTAATGTACGCGGTATATTTTAGTGCGTATAATCCAGGTTTTGTGGAGAAGTGGATTGAAGTCAGATCTTTTCGTGTATTTCTCTGCAACATAGAAGTGGCTTTCTTCTGACAACGCGGCTATGGCAAATTGAACTTCCTTAGTACCCTTCGCACGGTTTCGGGATTTACTTTCTTGCCAATGCCAATTTATAACTATGGAGTAACGTTTGGTGCATTAATACGATTGTCCTTCTTTATTATTTTCACAACAAGATTCTCTTCTCGATCAGAAAGTCTTCGGACGTTCTCCTCCGGGTTGGCAGTTCAATCGCCGATTCATTGATGTACCATGAAATTATACCACTCATTGTGCTTTTTTCATTAATGGCATTTTGCAAACATTTTGGGAATTATTATTAACCCTTTGCATGATGGTAAATAACCAGTTGACGCTGCTCAAAGTCGGTGTTTTTTTCCTCAACGATTCATTTCGCTTAAATGGTTCCCAGTATCTGGTTCCAGTATCTGGTTCATCAACTGAAAGGTGACCTTAATTTGTTTTAATTTTTGGTGATAGGTTAAGTTATATACATTTCCTTTCGATATGCACACTCAGTAAAAATATGCAATTGCATGACGTTCCGCGGTCTAATAATAATAATAATAATCATAATAATAATAATAATCATAATCATCATCATCATCATAACAATAAAACACAACACACTCGCCCAACACAAAACACTAAAATTAATAATTTGTATCTCGTATTAGGGCTTATAATTTGAAAATAAAAATGCATTTTAAATCAGTAAAATCTAGAGTAAGTAAATATTTGTGCATTTTAAGTAAAGATACCCATATGAACCCATTGCATGTCCCATTTTTAAATCTTGCACATATGCATTTGGATACATACAAGGATTATTGTTTAAATTTTTTCAATTTTTTTGAAGATGAGCATTTTGAGAAAACTCAAAATCAAAATTTTAAATTCAAATTTGAAAAACTTTTTGAACGCAACCCCCATTGAGTTGTATACCATATAAAAGACCATAAAGAAGCTGGGCAAAATGACACACTGTTTCAGCTCTCTATCTTAATTTGGTGGGGTTGTACATCAATTTAAAAATTTTCGCGAACCCAATTTTGCAAAAATTTTACATGGCTGTATTTCACAAACGGGTAGAAATATTTTTACTCAAAAATTGTAGTTTTTTTATTCTTCAATCATACTACTATGTGTCAAATTTCATCTGAAATCTAAAAATGGTGAGGTAAAATTTTAATTAAAACGTGTTTGATTTAATATGGAA
>JAHLJT010002143.1:0-13450 GCA_031308135.1 Acheta domesticus
GGGCGGGGAGTCACCGATAACAACGCTGACCCGGACCGCACTAGCAACAGCCACATAGAATAGACAGTGTAGAATAGGCTGTGTAGAACGCCAAGAAAAGTGCACTACGAAACGATGATGTAATGATGTACAAGTGTTATTAATACTAAAGTACATCAGTTTCGTACGGTATTTTAAATACGTTTATGGTAACTTTTTATAAGGTAAACATTTACGTTGAATCGTTCGTGTCAGTGATATGCAGGATTCAGCCAAGACCATCTAGCCAAACAGCTTCTCCCTATCCTACCACAGGCGGCTTTGGTTTTTGCGCCAGACAAACAGGATCAAAGAAAATCCAATGATCAATCTATGCAACGTAATTTATTTTAAACTAGCTGAAGTACCCGGCGTTGCCCGGGCATTATTACAAAATATTATTAGACAGGAAGACTAATTTCATCTTTTCATGCCATGCGGCTGGGCCTACATCTATATCTTTCATTGTATCTCTTCTCCGCTCTACTTCTTCCTGCCATGATCTGTCCGTCTCCGTCCCGATAGCCATGTGTTGTCTTGACCCCCAACTGGAAAGTTCCAATCTACCTTCCTCACTTTTCTTCAAAAAAATATTTTTTATTTAAAGTTCCAGCTCCAATATATTTTTCACTTTATAACGAAAAACAATAAACAAATCTAAATTACAAAATAAAATACTTGTACACTCACGTATATTATTTTTGTGGAGTTTTCTATATTGTACTAAAGCTATTAATAAATAGTCACCTTGTAAAACTTACTCTCTTTATATTTTTTTCATTTATATTCATAAAGAAAGATTTGAAACTGATCTGCGAACTCTTAACCTTGACGGGACTTCCTATTGTAAGCGGAGTATATCATGTGAGAGTTCTCACACGAGGACGCTAGAAGGTAGATTTCTAATGCGCGATATAGACGTAGATGTCCAAACGTAATTGTTGAATCATAAATACAAAAGTAAATGAAAAATTGGGGGTCAAGACAACACATTGCTATCGGGACGGAGACGGACAGATCATGGCAGGAAGGTAGAAGGGCGGAGAATAGATACAATGAAGATAGAGATGTAGGCCCAGCCGCATGGCATGAAAAAGATGGAATTAGTTTTCCTGTCTAATAATATTCTGTAATAATGCCCGAGCAACGCCGGGTACTTCAAGCTAGTACACAATAAATGACAATGTACTGAACCACTTAACAAATCAATATTAACTTCATCAGAAGTGCTAGAGACTACTGATATTGAAATTTGAATAATGAAATAGAAATCAAAGACTCCAAGAATATTTTATTTGCATCGACAAATATTTTATATAAATTAATATTGCCTATTTTTTGTACAAAAATGGATGATTGCATTAATTGGGAGAAAATTGATATACAAAATAAAACATTTATTAGTCTCCACATTTAATAACCGTTGTTGCATTACATATCACTGCACTACTTAGTCCTCTAGCTCATAATTAACAAAGTTCAACAGGGTCAAAATTACTGCAAAGAAGACAAACTGGCATGTGAAGAAAATGTAATTACAACAAATGTACAGAATCACTGAAGAATGTTTTATGTAAAACGACACATTTTGTAAATTAAACAAAGCTTCAGGGTACACCACATTGGCAGTTTCATTATTTTTTGGAAGAAGCAAGAATTGGTTATCTTTTGACCCAACACGGGAGAGTGCTACATACAGCTGACCGTGAGAGAAGACGCTTTCTCTAAGATCGACACCAACAAACTTGAAGGATTGTCTTTGTGCTTTATTTATTGTCATAGCGAAGCATGGTTTAATGGGAAACTGCAGCCTTTTAAATTGAAAAGGTAAATCAGACGGAATCATAGGAATTCTGGGTATTAGAGCATTTTCACCAGATGCTGGACCAGTAAGAATTCTGGTGTGTAAAATATTGTTGGCAAACTTAATTATTTGAAGTCGTGTTCCATTACAAAGTTTTGGGGCATTGAGGTTACGAAGTAATATAATAGGTGTACCAATTTTCAAATTTAATATATGTGGTGGAAGACCTGCTGAGTTGAGCGAATTTAAAAATTCTGATGGATAATGAACACTCTCGTCATCATTCAGAACAGTGTCAAATGATCGATATTCTTTTGTTTCTGCTTGAAAGCGCTGTAGGATTTGATGATTAATTTCATCTACCACATTATTTTTGGAGACAGTATAACTCTTTCACAAAACCATGAGTGTGTCTTATTTAGGATTGTTTGCACATCCTCTTATATCTTCACGTGACCATACCGATGATCTACTAATATATTTTGACTATTGATATTGGTAACTGAACCGCTTCCAACTGCGAGAAGCAATGCTGCAAATTGCGCAGAATCTGAGTCATCAGTTAACAAAGTCCTCATGTTTGTACTGAAAGTCATTATTTTAACATTCTGCCAAATTGGGGATGTCTTTAAGCTTGCTTTGATTGTATCAGCTCTAGTGCCTTTAGCAATTACAGGCAAGGTTTGCAGGAAGTCACCAGAAAATACAACAGTAACTCCTCCCATTATTTGGAAGATAATCGTACATCCCGTAACATTCTGTCAACAGCTTCTATGTGACATCTGTTGCTCATGGTGCACTCATCCCAGATAATTAATACTGAATCACGAAAAATCTTTGCAATAGAACTATTCTTACTAACATTACACGTTGCTTGTTCTATAAAAGTTGTGTTCAAAGCTAATTTAAAGGTAGAATGTGCTGTTTTCCCACCTTTTAATAATGTTGCTGCGATTCCAGAAGACGCGACTGCAATGACAGTTTTTCTCTCTGATCTACATTTATCAATAAGTAAATTGATTACCAACGTTTTACCGGTGCCTCCAGGGGCATCAATGAAGAACAGGATACCATTGTCATTTTGAACACTGTCAGTAACTGCGCTGAAGATTGTTCTTTGATCAGGAACTAATTTTGGCAAATTTTCTTTTAGGTATCGATGCACATCACACATACTATATGTATCTCTTGTATAGTCAGAACTTTGTCTACTTGGCTCAAGAATACCAAAATCACAAAGTCGCTTATCACTGAAAGATGCAATAATGTCTTCTAGAATAATTAATCCTTCATTGAATACATCCACTGGGAATGGTAAATCTTGGTTGTCTTCATGCAAACTCTTTTGAAAAAGAATATCCTCACACATGACTTCCTTGAATTCACACCACAAACTGCTTGGATCAGATGGCTGACAGAATACCAATAGTATCGCAAATAGTTCACGAATATGTGATGGTGACTGTGTAAGTGCAGCATCACTCAGCGTGTGTTTCCAATGCTCATCATTTTCTATGAGGCCCAGTTTCTTACATGCTGTCTGGTAAGAAGGCTGTACAATACTGTTCACTGTTTTTAGCATAACAAAAGAAGTTGGACCACGAATGTGATGTAGAAGCAGACGAAGGTAATAGCATTCTGTGAAGTTTGGATGCACAGTGAAAACTCTTCCAAGAGCAGCATCTTTTCTTACACCCAAATGCCCTGCAACCAGTTGTCCACGTTTCCTTCTCTGCCAATTTTTATTTCTCCAGACATAAAATGCAATAAAGAAGAGGATCTTCTTCTTTATTGGGTATCTCAGCACTAATAATTAAGTCAATTTCATCTGGTTGTATTTTTCTTTGAAGCCAAATCAGAATATGAGCATGGGGCAATCCTCTTTTTTGCCATTCTATTGTTGACATATGGCATACAGTTGTGCCAAAAATGTGGTTTTTGGTGATCAAATTCATCAAGTTTTGGTATTTCAGATGAAATACACGTGAAATAATATCATGTCTGTCATGAGGATTCTGTCCCACATACAATTCATGTCTGATTTCTGGCCATTCGGGGTTGCACGTCATTGTAATAAAAAGATCAGGGCGACCATGGTGTCTCACGTATGTCATAGCATCCTGGGTTTTTTCATGGAGGTACCTTGGTGAACCAGTAAAAGTAGATGGTAAAATGACCTGCTGTCCAATATTTTGTGGATTTATGTTAGCGTCATTGTTAATTGCATCTCGAAGATGAATGTAGTTCTCTGCTCTTAATGTTTTTTGATTTTGATTGATATATCCAAGTCTTTCTGTAATCATATTAGCAGCCATGTCAACAACAAACTGATTCAATAATTGCTGGAACATTAGCAGAAAATTCACTGTACCTTCCCTCACCATAAATCTATAAGAATAGTATTGCATGCAAGATATTTTCTTTGAAAGGTTTTGGTTTCCTCTTCCTGAAATTATTTGTGGAATATTAATACAATACCCATCTTCTCCATTAACAAATATGAGAGGATACTGAAGAGGGTCGTAAGCACGATGTAACTCTGAAACACGCTGTAACCTTCCATTTCTACTGTGCAATACAATATCTCGGTGCCCTTTATCTGCATCCACCAGTAATATAGCCACTTCATTTGTTGTTGGTTGGTTGAAACAGCCTCTGTGATAATTGACAGGGATCATGTCAGCTCGGATAAGGATTTTGTAATCCAAAATATTTGGAGGTGCTTGTTCTATGGCAGCCTTGAAACTTTTAATATACTGATTGTGTGTGTGCAACATACTCTGTATCATTTGTACAATTTCTGGATTTAAATTAGGAACAATATTTTGACGCAAAGACATTTGGTCTGCTTCAGAAAGGAAATACACCTGCAGAAATCCAGGGTTCGTTGTTGGATGTAAACTACCAATGCGATGATAAATTTGGTCCTGAATTTTTAATGTAGGCATGTAAAATCCTTCTTTATGTTCTGTACAGCCAAAAGATGTCATCTGGAAAAGACAGTTGTATTGTCTCAAATGGCGTAGGAAATGCTTTGATAATGGATGTTCACCAAGTAGCAGGCTTTTCAAAATGTCAGGAGGCTCCACTAAAGACCTTAACTTTACTTTCCCATTAGAACTACACATGCTATTATGTTCGAATGCCCATTTTTTTGCTCCACAAAACATACAAACATTTTCCATATGACCAATCTGAATATCTGGACTATGCAAATAATCAAATTGGGGATCACAATGAAAAGCTGAGCTACTTCCTAGGGAATTACTGAAATTGACTTCTCCCCTTGTAGTGTTGTCGTCTTCAGTAAGTTGCTCTTGCCTTTGTGTAGCCGATTCTGAACTTTTATATTCAGCCCATCTTTTCGCACTTTTAGTATGTTTTGACAAATGCGTCTTCCGCTTCATCATTGTTTTCAACAATTTAGAATTCACAAATTTCTGTAAATAAGAGGTTATTCTGAAAATATACGATATCTATGTCATGTACATTGTACATTACTATACATTCTGTACTTTTTACTACCTCTACCTAACTCAACTACATTGTACATTATTGTACTTTTTACGTTCTCAGCCTAACTCAACATTATACTATATATTATTACTTAATACATGTACATGTATATTGACATTCCTTACCACTGTTGTTACGGCTGTCTTTCAAACGATACACAAACGTTCTGAACTAACATTCACGGACATGTGTAAATAGCCGTATTCAAACCCCAGCGAATTTCGTAATAATTCTGGCTGTTGATGAAATGAGCAGTAGATCTCAGACATCCTCAGTTTTCACGAAGAGTGCGCCTCAGGTGGCGCAAAGCTAAACTATTAACATTGATGCATTCTTGAATCTACGATGTAATGCTAGTCGAAAAATGTCCAGAAAAGTAATTATTTTGTGAATATGTTAAGGTTTATGGTTGTAAATCAAAGCCTATGTTACTCCAGACCTTTAAAGGAAGCTAGTATAAAAGTTTCATCAGTATTGGTTCAGTAGATTAAGAGATTATCGCGCTGTAAGTCAGTGCAGTTCTGTCTTATATATTAGTATAGATATAGATTTACAGTTTACATAAATGGCAAATGTGGCGGAAGTGAGTATTGTTGTTATTATTAGTCGTAATAGTAAGAAGAAAACCCGACCCCGACCTTAAACAAATACATACATAAATATTACATGCCGAGAGTCTGTATAGACGGCCTATCAAAGCCGCTCAAATAATTTTTTTTCTATTGACCGTTTTCCCTCAAATATTGTTATTATTTCAATACAATAAATAATGAAAAATGGTGGAGTAAGAGTAAAGGAGAGAGAGAAAAGAACACAGCGGTCATCGTACCTTGGTCCTCCTCTGCTCGTACACATCGCCCTGCTCGCGCACGCTGCGCGCCATGCCGAAGTCTGCGATCTTGCAGAGGCGGTTGTGGTCGACGAGGACGTTCCTGGCGGCGAGGTCCCGGTGCAGCACGCCGCGCGCCGCCAGGTACTCCATGCCGCGGGCCACGCAGTACCCGAACACGGCCAGGTCCCTGGCGGACAGCGCCGTCCCGCCGTCCTCCTCCCCGAAGGCGTAGCGCGCCGCGCCGTCGTCGTCGTCTCCGCCGCCGCCGCCGCCGCCCCCGCCGCCGCCGCCGCCGCCGCCCGCGCCGCCGCCGCCCGCGCCGCCCCGCCGCGATCAGCGTTCTTCATTTCCCGGTGATCATAAGTAAGTACAGATGGCCCTTGTGCCCTAGGCATAAGCGTAGCTTTGCTCCAGGCGGCAGTTGTGGTTGAAAGTTCAAGGTGCAAAGCATTGTCGAAATACGTAACTGGCAGTAGCGTCTCTTCAAACTATTTTCTATTTTTTTGGAGCAATTCTAGTACTCCAAAGTTTCTACCCGGTTTTTGCTTTTTTATTCATAATTCAATTATGTATAGTAAAAGAGTGAGAGTAGATTTAGGAACCCAAGAAATGCCCGCAGATTATACTTGTATTTATCTTTCATATGTCACATACGGTTTATTGTTCTTTAGCAAACTACATCAAATGAAATACTTACTGGCTACCCAAGCAAAATCCGAAATATGACACCCCACTCACGATATTTAGAACAACTTTTTCACTGATTCCATCTTGTGTTTGGAGCAGTCGCGTTTGTCCAGAGGAGGGGGCGCTGACCATGCACCGTTGGCACCGGAGGGGTCCCCATTTAGGTCGATCCATTGACGAATTTTCGAAATATTGCCCCATTTTCCCTCCCATCATTCCACCATAGATTATATTAACAAGGTTTTTGTCACTATAATTGTGCTGATGTTACGGTTAACGTCATCTGAACTATAAAAAGCTACAACACATGGTGTACAGAAGCGACGATAGCTCTTCTGGATTTCACAAGTGGAGTTGACAATATTCCTTTGTTGCTAGTTGTTTTGCAACAGTTATCATGTGAGTAGATGCATCGAAATGTTTTTTAACTTTAGGAAAAGACCAATCTTTGAAAATCATTAAAATTTTAATTTTTATCATCAGTAGTTTCATATCTTTATTCAATTCTTCTATGATGAATTATTCTTCTACCTCTCTATATCAAATATTCCTTTCTCTAATGTTCGTCTTATTTTTTCCACTTTTCGACGAGGATATGCTTTTTGACTTTAGTTTCGTTTTTCCCAATAGGTGTTTCACCTAACATCAATATTGTTAAACTTTCTTTCAATGTGATAATTTTACATTCTTGGCTGGCGCAGCTTCTACTTCACTAGGAGATGGATCACCATTATCTGATTTCAATGTCCAATTACGAATTATTGTCTTCTGAATTTCTACTCTGTTGACTTGTACCAGGTTTGCTGGAAAATGTTTCAATGGTACCTTTAGAAGTTTGACTTTCATTTTATAAACCACTTTGAAGTTCTCCATCTGTATATGTTACTAATTTTCAAGTTCGGCGTAATTTGTAAGTATTGTATGCCCAACGTTTGAAGGATACTTCGTATTACATGTCTTAATTTTTACATTCAGTTCTACCATACTTTTCTAGATTGAAAGGATTGAAACATGAATCAAAGCGTATCTTCATTGTACCTGCCATCTTCAATTATTTTTGTCACTCTCCTAGAAAGAAAGAAGCGCATGGGCACTCACACACGCGTCACAAACGAGGATATTACTTGCACTGTGTCACACACTCTTGGATGTAAACTAATCCCAGTGTTTGTATTGCTTGGTCGACTTCCTGCCATTGCCTTGGGTGGTAAACGACCTGCTGACATCGATGAAAGGGCGTGAGCAGTGTTGCGTAAGGCCGCAAGTCCAGTGGAGGAAGACAGAGGGAGCATTGACAAAGCGGAATGGCAGCGGCGGCGCGCAGCAGAGGTCGAGAAAATACTCTGCGCTCCGTTGAATATTATTTTTTTACGTGAGTTCTAAAACAGAAGCCATTTTGAAAATTTGCAGAGATGGAGATGAAAGTCTAAAGAATTTATTGCCGTCGAGTTTAAAACAAAAAATCATGGAATCATCTAAAAAAACTCGTTTTAAAATTACAAACAATTTAAAAAACACAATATAAAAATATGCAATTATTTATAAACACTTGTTGAAAGATTGCTTCTTTAGCTTTAATTTGAAATCAAGTTTAAGTTTTTACAAGCAATACATTTGGAGTTAAAAATTATTAGACATCTCGACATGGAGAAAAATTAATATATTTCAATAATTGTAACTTCAAAAATAACATATTCTCGGCTAAACAAAAAATAAGTGTCTCTTGCTTTTCATAATAGATAGTGTAAAAAATATTAGAAAATTTGAAACACTTCAGGTTTTTTTCTGTCCGGTTTTACGTGGAATGACCCATATAGGAATATATTTTACTCTTCTATAATATCTTAAAGTCATATTTCTATTCTACTATTAGGGGATGGAAAAATAAAGAAAATGTGAAAAAATGTGTAGGGATTCTGTATCACGATTGGATTTAATTTGTATTTCATAATTTGATTTTTTCAATTATAGTCTTACAGTTTTAATAAAAGAGAATAAAACATTTCATTCTATTTCCAAACAAGCTTTGCTACATTTGTAACATTATCATCCAGGAAATAGAATATGTAATAAAAAAATCATAAAATACAGAATAAGATATATCAATTCATAAAAATACATTCATACATTGTGAGTTACTCTAAAGCTGTAGTAAAATGTTCTTGTTTACTATTCTCACTCCTACATTAATTTTCTTAATTTTTGCAAAAGCGTCTTAAGAAGTCCCTTTTCAATTTTTGTTAAAATGCTCTAAAAAACTGAGAAACTACACTTTGATGTTTGATTTCTAGCACTGGTTCCTGTCTCCTCCACAGTCATCCCTTGCCTGTCTACAAAGTCAGCACAAGTCTTGGTTTCGCTGAAAAGAAGGGTGTAAAGACATCCGAACCTGGGAAGCTTATTACAGGTATTTTATCTTTTATATCATGCACACTTCGTGTTTTGCAAACATCAAAAAATTAAAATTGAGTTACATGAATTTCCCAAAGGATTAGAAATTTTTGTATAGGCCACACATATTATTTTGTGTTCAAAAGACAATTAAATCAAATGATTAGTATTTGTTTGTAAACTGTTTCTTTTAAGGAACCAAAACATGATAATCATGTTCTTTTGTTTAACAGTAAACAGAGCAGTATGATACAAAATGTGGAATAAAGCAACATTACCATAAATATGAGAAGGAGACAGTCTACATGTTGCCTAATTAATCAATAAAATAATGTCGACATTAAATATATTTGATTAATAGATAAATGAAGTGATCTCTTGGCTAATGAAATATGTATTTTAATGTTTCTTTGCAGGTGGCAAAAAGAAATTGCATCAAGATGATAACGTTGCTATTAATATTAAGCAAATTTCAAAAGAAGAATATGCCTACAGCCGTGAACAGAAACAGGAATTTAATCAGATAATCCAAAGAATGAAAGTCAAAAAGCAATAACCATGAAATGGACTAATGTTGCCACTGAATGAAACTAATCATTACTACTTTCTGAGGTGACTGGGAAATTAATAATATCCAATCCAATAATATCTATGAACTAATATCCATTTAGCAAAATTCAGTGTTTTAGACAACAAAAGCTACACTTTGATCCAACCAAGTTCAATAACTTTAATTAGACAATGTTCTTAAAAAGGAAAATAATTGGAAATTCTACAGTAATATTAAGAGATCTGAAGATAAAGAATTTTTTTATATTTTTAACTTTGTATTGGACATTTTAATCATGATTAATTCAAAGGTTCTCTTGTTTCTTTTTGGAAATAATACATTTTCAAAGATACAAAATAGAATATGGTGGATTAGATGAGTTAAAAATTTAAATTTACTTACATGGTATCTGGAGGAAATTATAATTAAAAGAAACTAAAATTACTTTATTTTTAATTCTCATAAGGATTTTAGAAGCTTTTTCCATTGTAACAAAGTCATTTCAATGAGAATTTTCTGCAGGATCTCATTGAAATCACAAGGTAGATATATGATTGACATAAATGAGTAATATGGCATTTTGATGAAAGTCATCTGCTTTGGTTTGTGTTTTTTCCTTCGTAATTTCAAACCATTTTAAAGTAAAAATTGATTAGTTAATAATTGTGGCACAGACAATTGATTGTTTCATTAGTATGTGATATTATGAAAAATACATAAATAACATAAAATTGAAAAGATTATCCTTCTTTATTTATATGTTACCCAATAGTGCAAGTGAAAATGAGTTAGTTTCCTTGATGTGGAACAACCTGATATTCTGTAAAGAAAATAAATGTAAAACCTAGTCATTTAAAATACGGGAATTAATAATTCTGACCTGTAAATTTTTTATGCATTAAAATTATACTATTTATGTTATTCTTCCTGGCTTTTTCATTGAATTTATATATGGAAAAGATTCTTAAGTATAAATAGATAAAGAAATAAAAAAAGAATAGATTTTACAAAGAGAAAGTCTCAACACATTATGTAAGCTTTTAATATTGCTTTTGGTGATTGATGTTACTTCTTCAGTAGCTTTTATTTCTTTGATTATCTCTCTCTCATTATCTCTTTATGTATTATAGCCCTGATGAAGGCGTAATAAAAATAGAAACTAGTGATTTGAACATTTCTTTTACTTATATATTCAAGAAAATTTCCATATGTAAATTATAACTTAATTTTACATTATAATTTAATCAGTCCTGTAATATTTGCAGGATTGTTTAAGTAGATTTTTAGTAATTATAGTAGTTTTTTGCAGAATATTGCATGCAATATTTGCAATTTTAAAAAATTAGAAAACAAGATTTTCTCAAAAAGGCTCCACTTTTTTCTTTAAATTTTTGGTAAGGATAGTGGCTAATGTACTCTATGAAATGACATAAACGTCCATATTGCTCCATTCTTTTGTTTTTTTCTTCAGAAATTACGCAAATGTAATCATTTTGACTTGTTTTCACGTCGTTATATTTACAAGAGTGGCGATTTGTTCACACTATTTATGAGTACATGCACTTTAAAAAATGTTGTATTAAGTTTTTTCAAAAACTCCACTTTTTCTGTAAACGAGCCCAAAATTCCGAGATTTTCAGAAACGCTCAAACGCCATTTTCTCATAAATGGCTACAAATTTTTTCTTCAAGTTTTTCGAACGGCTAGTGCTAATTGCACTCTTTATATGAATGTAAAGTTCATTTTGGATATTTTTTGTTTTTTCAAACATTACACAAATGTAATTTTGAAATATCTCTCACACAGTTTAATATCACATTACCAGCAATTGTAAACACTATTGTATTTGTAATGAAGTTTTTCGAAACTCAATAATTCTGTGAAAAAGAGCTTCAAATTTCGCATTTTTAGTAGCTCTTAAACGCCATTTAAAAAAAAAACGGTTCCGTATTTTCAAAGAAAATTGCCATTTAGGACGAGGTTTTACTGTCCTTTAATATTCGTAAACTAATATTTTGGTTTCACTATTAGTAAACTGAAAAAATGGAGAAAATTTAAAAAAAAAAAGTACTTTGAGCGGCAATAGAGATGACAGCTGGCAGAAGAATGTGGCAAGACGGAAAAGCTTGACCAGACCAAAGAAATTAGAAAAGTAAATTAGTACGAGAAAGTCTGCGCCATTCTGCAGCACCACTAGTTATACTTTGGTATTGTGAGGTTCATTGATAGAGATTCAGCAGTAATGAAACGAAATGAGTGCGGACGCAAAACGTTTATCTGAGCCCCCTTTTATAAATGTTTGTAGCAAACACAAGTAGTGTTAGTGCGTTAAATAACAAGTGTCCTTTACGTAACGCTACCAAAGATCGTTCTTATGAAAGATTCTGTTTTGAATCTTTTAATGTCGCAAAGTATCAGAGAATGTATAGAGTAGATAATTAATTATTCTTTCCTTCAACCTAAAATAGGCCCTCTTTTACTTCAGCCTAAAATAGGCTTTTTTTTTTTACCTGGACCCGCTTGCACTGCGGACCTTGCGGGCCCGAACGTTATACACGCGATTTTTCTAACTTTTACCCACTCAAGGCCACTCAAATCTCATCTTCGCGAGGGATATGTCACGGCATTTCGCGTCTTTTTCAGTCGTTCCGCTCGATTTCTCATGATCGCGACCGTAAGAAGCATGCTTGCGATCATGCGACTTCTACCGGCAAGACCGAAAAGACGCGAAATGCCGTGACATATTCTATCGCGAAGATGGGATTAGGACTTGAGTGGCCTTGAGGGGCAAGGTCAGAGAAATCGCAGTATAATCCAGAAAGTGTAATGCGTGTTTTATCGCGGAAGATGTGCTGATCCGCCGCTGGATGGAGAGATTCGGCCTCGACCTACCCATCAGCTTGTGTTTTTTTTCCAAACAGGTATCTCCCACCAGTGGGGCACCTCCCCAGCCAGGACATACTGTAAGTTCTCGACGGAACTCCCCGAAATGTGTGGAACTTTGGTGCTTATAAATGTGTGTGTGTGTGTGTGTGGTGAAGGTGGAAGGATAGGACAAGGAAAGGAAGGAAAGATTGCGCGCGGTCCATGGCCGGATTTTTTGGGTACTGCTCCGGATTCGCTTGGTGTTGATCGGAGAAACTACGGAAAAGTACGACAGAGCAGCCGACCGCTAGAATTATTCCCGACAGCGAACAACTAAATGCGACCTAGAGTGGAGTATAGACGAGTATCTAGTCGATAAACCTGCACAGTCGGGAGTGGAACTCTAGGACTTTCTGTCAGAGTCACTGCAGTGGCATAATTCAAAACACAACATCAAAATGCAAATTTATCAAAATAGATTCCTACGGACCATCACTAAGCTCCGTGGTACATTGCAAATGCGCAGTTACATATCGAACTTGGCATTACACCCATCCCCGTCCACTTCTTCTTAGTCACAAATTCTATTCTAAAATATTAAAGATCCCTTCAGACATTCACTTTCATACCGGTAAGCAAAATCCTCATCGCAAAAGATTAAAAAGAAAACTACCAAGAGAATTTTTCGATCCCCCATAAACTAGAACTGATCTAGAGTCTTTTCTCATGATAACTCACAAAGACGACATTGTATTTAATTTAAACTAGAATATTGTATATAATGTAC
>JAHLJT010002144.1:0-33968 GCA_031308135.1 Acheta domesticus
CATACAAAGTTCTTTAAGTGATTCAATAAAAATTTTGTCTTTTTTTATTTTCTTAAATGGGCATTTTAGTGCGTTTTTATATCCAAGCTAGGCAACACTGCAGTAGCGAGAGAGAGATTTGACTGCTGAAAGCAGAAGAACACTACAACAACTGCAATCGCGGGCAATGCTACCAGATGTTAAAAAAAGGAAAGCTAAATAAACTGAGTGAATTATTTAACAATTTAAACAAAATGTTTATTTTACAAAATTATAAACATTTCATTTTAATTAGAACAGGCTAGAAAAATCTCATGAAGAAAGAACTAAAGCTCCGAGACTAAATAATAAAAAAAAAGATAATTAAAGTTACGAAAATGGTAATCTGGCCATACTGTGCTAAAACGATGAACTCATTGCCAAATTTGCTGAGCGCAAAGTAGCGGAAGTAGCGAAAGGCGCCATCTCATTATTCTTTCCGTCAGGTTTTGTTTGTTTTTGCCCTCATATAATTCAATCCATTGGACTGTCTAAAGTAGAACCAATACGCGTTCTAAGGTCCTGCTGTAGATGGCAGTTGAGAAAGAGGAGGATGAGTGAGAACAGCAGCGAGAACTATCTCCTACTACTTATGTATATATGTGTATATGTATACACGTATAATTGGCTCTTACACCCCTTGTAGGGTGTTTGGCCCAGCTCCTTCTCCTATTTGTGGTGTGCGTATTGATGTTGTTTCCACTATGAAGGGGAATGCATTTTTTTGCGCCGCCTACGAACGGCAAATGGTTTTTTTTATTAGTAAGCTTTTTTCATGGCAGAAATACACTCAGAGGTTTGCCATTGCCTGTCAAGGGGCGACCGCTATTAGAAAAACTTTTCTGCTTAATTTACAAAAAAACGAAAACGAGTATGTTTTTATTAACAATCCTTCATTCTGGTCATTCAAAGTTAATCATAACATGAAATTGTTTATGACTTTTAGCCTTTTTGATGTTTTTGCTATGTCAATAAAAGTAATATGCAAAGACGTTGAACCAGCAATGTAATCAATCAAGCTTTGAGTTTTCAAAATAATTTGATCAATTACACAAAAAATAAAGAAAAATATAAAAATTTAAAGTCAAAACACATTTCTGTAAATTTCTCTCCTTGCAAAAAATTGCGTTTGAGCTGGTTATCACACTTATCTTAAAGCGGGGTTGATGTCATATTAACATTTAATTAAATTTAATTCTGAAGAAAGAAGAATAAATAATTATACTTAATTAGCAGGATATATTAAAGATTCGATGTTAAAACATCGACTATTTTTTTTTTTTTTTTATTGTTATTTTATATATATAATATTTTTTTTTGGTGTACCATCATGTGCTGCAATAAACATTTAGTTAAGTTCTGTTTAAAAAAGTACCCCGGCAGATATCGTCATTTAACATTTTCATAGTTTTTTATAGATTTGTGGATCGGTCAGTTAGTTTAAATTCATTAAATGTGGACGTACTCTCGTTTATGAATTGTCTCGCTCCAGTCGTCCATACAACTCTGTTACTTAAGAAGAAAAAATCGCAAAAGTTAGGGGAACTGTACTCGAAAATTTTATGTGAGCGTTCCGACGATAGTCTTCTTCTTAGTCCTTCGATAGTCGGTTCTAGTTTAACGGAACGACCTGGATTTATAACCGGCCAAGTACTGTCACTCCAGCAGCATTCCCGCACATGCATGGGAATTTGATGCTGCTATAAGAACACCAACATTGTTGTGTGAGTATTGCGAAGGTAAAGAGTCAATTATGGTATCACACTCTCGGCTCATTACATACAATGATTTGAGAATGGCACGACTCCCGCGCTTCTCAGATGAACTAAAGTTCAAAACATACGACAAACACGATTTAGAATCAAGGCTTTGCTGAGTGTTCTTTTTTTTTGTTTTGTTTTTTATTTACCACGTCAATGGGAGTTTATGTTCGTTTGTTGGCGCACTGAATCAGTTGAGAGAGAATAGTCGTCGGAAGAAGCAGCAAATGAGGGGAAAAGCTCGTGTTTTCGTTACCTTGGCAAAGCAAAGCAGCAGGGCTTGCATGTCTCATCTTGTGCACGACTACTTGATCAAAAACCATGTTCTTGAACCGTTATTCAAGTTCGTTATTCACCTGCAATGTCTGTTTGTGCCTTTTTGTTGCGCGCACGACACGAGTCCCCTTCGCCATTTCGCAGAAAATGTTTGAGGCAATAAAGCCGAGCTTGCAAAATAACCGAGCGAAAGGTGATTCCGTTGGGAATTGTTTTGCAGTTTGAACGAGGCATTGGAAATGTGCACTGACTGCCATTGAAATTTATTTGATTACTTAACCGTTTTGTTTGACAGGGTCTGGCACTCGAAGTGTAACCAACTTCAGACCGCTCGCGCAGCTTATTCACAATAACGGGCATTTTTCCAAACTAACTTTGTGACCTTTTAATTTATGTTGAAAACTTTCTCTGCAAATGTCCCGGCTCTGGCGGCTAGGCGCTTGAGATTCCTTAGCGTGCCCTTTGGGGATGACTTGAAGAAATTCTCCAGCCTTTTCTCTCCTCCGTTACATCAAAAGCACTGGATGGCTGTAGAAGGTTTTCTCTTCCCAAAAATTTTTCTTTGCACAGGTAATGGTCCACATTATAGTATCAAAATGGCACGTAAGTGCTACTTGAAGTGTGCCTGTGGCACTCTTGCCATTTTACCTACCTACCTACCTAATCGGTTACACTTCGAGTGCCGGACCCTATATTCACAAATTGCGTGTCTTTTCGAACAGAAATTATGTGATATTTTACGCCAAGTACAATTTACTACTTACAATTTATTGCGTTGTGATTTCGTGTGATTTTTGTTTTTTTGTCACAAGTCAAATATTAACTAATCCCGTTTCTTGCAACTTTATTTTATATAAAATATAAATATTTGAATGAAGTTACAAATTGTAGTAAAAAAATACCAAATTACATATTCAATGCACATGTGAAGTGCACCAAAGACAAAAATATGACTGTACAGTGCACAGAAAGCTTAGCCGCTTTAAAACAAGCTCATGCTCAACATCGCCCCGATACTCGCAATTAATTGGCGTGCAATGACAAAGAGTTGTATTCACTTCAGAGCTGAACCAAGATCACATTTGCCTTCTTATTAGATGATCCTAGATAGCTTGTAGACCACTTTTTTACGCTACACACACACACGCGCTCACCCATACACAAAGCGAATATGAAACATGAATGCGCGTATTTGCAAAACTAAAAACGCATGCATATTTCTTTTTTTCATAGCCTACCGAGTATGTAGCCGCTTAATCAGTCAGCCAGATAACATCTTTTATGACTTTCAACTCGTTTTAGGTGTTTTTTGTTGTAGCAATGAACATAAAATGCTAAGGCGTTGAACCAGCAAGCCAAGTCAAGCTTTGAGTCACCCAAATATATATGTATGTATGCTTTAGTTTTATAGAGTGGAAGTTTTTTTGGAGGGAAGTTAGTCTATACACTTCCCCTAAATTGGCGCTGTAAAAGTGGGTGTGAATTTGCTGGGTTGTGGCCTCGGCTCGGCCATGTGAGACACAAATGTTCTGTTCGGTTCCAGTTCGGCTTCGGCGAACAAAGCCGAATTTTAGCCGAGCATTGCACACATTCAAAATAGCCTTTGGGATTTACTTGATTGTGATATGATTGCGATCAAAATATGAAAAAAAAAATATTTTTATTATGCGGATGGGTTTTTAAGAACTTTTAATGCTAAAACTGAAACTGAAGGTTTGTCATTGGCTTTTTTAAACTATGAGGTGAGTTAACTTGTATATTACGCTTCTATTCAATTTCCCCAAATCCACAGTTGCACCAAATACAAAACGTTTTATTACAATTTGTATAAAAGCATCTTTGTTAGAAGCCTAAGCTGTATTTTAGGAGTGTAAGTTGTTATTATCTATAAGTAAAGTGTATATTATACATCAGCATACTGATCAGTTCTATGTTGGTAACAGTCGTATACCATATAAATTTTTAAGAGCAAATCCATGGCAAAAATATTTTAGAGGTCTAATCAATATCTGTTAACCGGCTCTCCGAATTTGACAGAATCAGGCTGATCATAGACTGTTTTAGTGATATACGAAAAAAAAAATCACGGCAGCCTCACTCATGTTACTTTGTTGCCGTCTGAACAACGACTGAGTGGACGGATGTGTGAATGCGTGTGAAGTGAGCGGGTAGAAAATCTATGGTGAAAAGATTTTTAGAGGTTACTACTTAGCAGACCGTATTCGACTCTGAGGGAATTTGCCAGATATGCCGAATTATCTCATCCTTTAGCTAATGTGCATCTCATCCTTTAGCTCTTGAATTGTTGGTGGCTTATCGATGTACACCTTTCTTTCAAATAACCCCAAAGAAAGAAGTCCAACGGTGTCAAATCACATGACCTTGGCGGCAATTGACATCGCCGCACGTGAGATTATTCGGCCATCAAATTTATCGCGCAAAAGAGCCGTTGTTTTGTTAGCTGTGTGCTCTTGGATTATCATTCACCCAAATCCGGCAATTCTGCTTATTGACGAATCCACTGAGGTGAAAATGTGCCTCTTCACTGAAGATGATTTTTCTTGACGAAGTGCGCGATATGCATTTTGATTTGAATGCCCGTTTTCATAATAAGCCTGAATAACTTTAACGCGTTGCTCGATTGTGTATCTTTCCACTGGTTCAATTGAATTAGTCTGAAATTGAAAAGTGTCAAATGAAATACAGAAAAAATCTTGACGTTTCGGCGTGGTTCACATTCAACATCGGCCCTTGAAATTTAACCACCCTTTACAAATCTGAAGTAATAAAATTTTTTTTACAATTTTTTATTAAATTTTTTTTTTTATTATTGTTTTTTAATACAAATTTTAACTATATTTTAAAAATGATTCGCGATCTCTAGCTGCTTCCAAGAGGGGACCAACACGTTGTATACCGATCCACTACCGATTCGTCAACCAAGAAAACTGCGTGCTCCCGATACCTTTTCTTCCAATCTTGGGTTCATATTTTCGGGTTCCGTAGAATATGCTCCAAATATGAAAGTTTTTCCTCGTAAATAAGGAATATCCCGCTTACTCCTAGAACAATTCCGAAATGCAACACTTATGCTATGTACAGTAAACTTTTGTATGTGGAGGTTGAATATAGGGGAAAGTAGAAATATCTCCCATCAAGTCTCTCCTATGAAGCTTCGCTCATACAACACCAAAATCGTACCCGACTGCATAGCAGGTAACGAAGTGTAACAATAACTACTATACCCACGTCACATTCGCATTTTTGGTATTTCCGAAGTTCACGTGTTATTGCAATGATTCCGAGTTCTTCGCTTCATTGCATTTAGAAGGCCCCAATTAAATACGCTTGCCCTAAACAATTGAGAATCCGAGCACAGTTTTATAATTTATTTTGTTTTTATTTCACTTCCCTACGATAAATTGTGTTAAGTATTTCTTGTAAAACTTCACGTGGCACATCATCCGATGTTTGTTGAATACGCGTTTGTATTCCTGTTGTATGTTTCCGCTTCGTATTTGGCATAGATGTTGGGTACCTTCAATTCTTCGTAGAGCTGTTTAACACGCGCGATCTTCTGGGATCTGAAATGGAAAATGTATGAATGTATGAAGCTCAATTGACTAACAAGAAACAAAAGTTTTCTGCTACGAGTATAGGACTTTTTTATACAAATAAAAAAAATGTTCGTATTCATTGTGTTTGATCGAAAACTCTTAATTCTAATAAATGGGAAAGCGGAAAGGTTTAACAGATCGCGTAAAGAAGGCCTCTTGATCTCAGAGGCGCTTTCAAATCGCCAAATTGCCAAAAAGATTGGTCGAAGTCCCAACGAGTTTACGAGAAACAAGTGCTTCCTATTGTAAGAACTACAAAAGCAGAACTGCGATAGCTTTGGCACCGAAGAAAACCACAGAATTCTTAGATTGCATCAAATTCCGCCCTTTCAAGAGCAAAAATTGAAGAAATAGCAAATGTTGCAGCCAGCAAATCCACTACTCGAAAGGCTATTCAAGATGGCTGGCTTGAGTTCTGTTACAAAAAACGATCCCGGTGATGGAAATACTACTTTTTTCTACTATTTTAGTGACGAAAATAAGTTCAATCTCGACGTGCCGGATGGATACAATTACTATTTCCAGGACTTGAGAAAGAAGGAGGAAAGGTACTTCAGTCGACATCACAGCGCGAGGTATGGGGAAGCAATATCGTATTATCTCTTAATTTCTGTTCTCCATGACTTTGACTTCTTGAAAGATTTCACTGCAGCCTTAAGTTCTTTTTCATGAGTCCTCTTCCAGTGCAGCTAGGGCGTCCCTTTTTCTACTGCCTTGCGGCTCCAATCGAGTGCTTGCTTGCATATTTCTGTGGCATCCTTTCGAAGAGTATGACCAATCTACAGCCGCTTCCTCTCTTTATTTAGTCTGGGATTCGTCCAAAGCTCTCTTTTGTTGATTGTTCTGGGTCACAAGTCCGCAATAAACGTCTTAAAACTTTGTTGACAAAAACTTGCAGCTTATTTGGCGAGGAGTCTGTCATGAGCCAGATATCACAGCCATGCAAAGCACCGATTTTATACTTGAGTTGAAAATACGCAGCTTTATATGTGTGGAAATCGCTGCAGAATTCCATATTTTGTTTCAGCTGAGCTTTGGTTTGCGATTCGGCTAGTTTTGACCGAGTATGTCGTCGCTGCACCTCCGTCCGTAGAAATTAAACTTCCAGTATGGTAGGACCAGGTCGAACTTGTTGACGTTTTAAATGCTAGAATTCATAACGCTGAAGCTACTGCTTGGATCCGTGACATTTACTTGAAGCGATCTAGTTTTTTCCCATTAATCTTGAGCCCGACTTTCTTTGATTCTTCCGCCAAACGTCGAGCTTCTTCTGCATGTCGGAGTGCTTTGTAGGCAAGGTACAGATGTTCATCGGCGTAATCTGGTGGTCTGCAAGATGTTTGCTGAAGTTCCATTGTATGCCTTGAAAGCACGCGATCGAGCAGAAATCAGGCAACCTTGCTGAACCACATATATGGAATCAAAGGTGGACGATTAGACTTCCATTATGCTGATGAACCCTGCATTTGAAGCTATCGTACTGGGCTTTAATTAGCAATGTCTACTATGGCGTGTCCAAATTAAAAATTTTAGACTACAAAGCGACGGTAAGCAGCTATAAAGCTCTGTTGGAATCTTCTTTCCTCGGAATTCACTTGTCAGTATGCGAACAGCCAAGCAATGGAGCGCGTAAAGGTCAAATATAGATTTCCCTTAAAATTAGTATTTGTTTTTGTATTTAGCTGTTGGGCTGATGGAGCTGGCTAGATAGAGAACTTTGGAGACGGTTCGTTGCGAAATGAGAGGATTGGTGTTCCCTTAGAACCTGTGTCTACTCTTGAAAGATGGACCTCGGTCAACTCAGCGAGTGCGCAAACATGCAAGGCGCGAGATCCTTCTGGCCACGGGTAGATCGGGACCTCAAGGAACTCCTAAGGCTAACAAAGCCGCAGCTCTCGAATTTGTGGGCCTCCTTACCGGACATTGTGCGTTAGGTGTTCATGCGGTGAGACTGGGCATTGCCTCAAGTCCGTTTTGCAGAAGCTGTCTGAGGACGAGGTGCAATCATCCCCACAGCTCTTCCCTGCGGCCTTGCTCTCGTCTGGCAGAGATTTCGACATCGGTCACTCATTTTTTCGCTACGGCCTGCAGAAATAGCGGGTTTAAATATCACACAGCTGGTGAAGCTCATCAGTAGCTTTTTGCGGCTGATTACGAACGTAAATCAGCCACCGTCCGAGTAAGTGCATGTCTCCCTTCCGCTAATCCCAAGGCCTCCTTCTTCTTTCCCTACTCCTTTCCCCTGTATAGCATTACAACGGACGTCTTTTGAATATTTGTACAAGTGGGCCCCAAGCTAGGGCAGACATTTAAACCTAACCTCACCTTTGTATTTTGTAAAAAAATGTATGCAAACACACAATTGGATTATTAATTTTGTGCCATCGTATACCTACCATTTTGTCCATACACTCTGCATGATAGACTTTTGTGCAGGATTTGCCAATTCCATGCACATCACCGCCAACCAGGACACTTATTGGCCTGTATGTCTGAGCCAATCTTGCCAGTAAACTCGGGATTACCAAACAATCAAGAAAATCATTTTGCGCTTGACAATATTACCCAACTCCAATGAAATTGTTTCACATTCGCTGAAAAATTCTTTGGACTTTACGCTAAAAAGAAGATTATTAAAATATTTTTTGCCTACTCTCAGAAATATTTCTGCTTGCCTACTTCGCCAAATGTAAAAGCCACTGCGATGGGTAATAGAAAAAGTAGCTGGAAGTTTTATTCATTGCAATTGCTTCGTATGTGGCCCTAGTGAAAGTGGTCACATCCTTCGACCGACAAGGCATATCCATTGACTGCCCAAACATGCATTTAAAGTACTTTGGCGAAACAATTCGATCAGCTCCACATAGCAGTCCAAGTGACGGAAATGTTTTTTGAGTAGTTCATAGATGCCGTTTTCAATCATGACACATCGTTGACAGCATTGAGACCAACGTCTTCCAATTTATACCAACACAATTGGCCCCGACGTGTGGTGCTGTTGTCCAAGATATCATCGGTGATGAGGATCATGGAGTGCAGCTGTGGAGCACATACAAATTTACAATATAATTGGAGTTAGTAAAAACTATAGATATGTTTTTTTTTTCAGAAAGTGTGAGAGCGAGAAGCCTACCACTTCAGGGACCAGCCAAGCAAATGCGCCAATCTTATTTTTCTGCAGTGAGTTGATCCTTTTTTGACTAAATTTTTGTAAGTCAAAACGGTAGTTATACTATTTTTTGTGTTGGTCGGTGGACAAGTTTGTACTGCAAAGCTGTGAAGTGGAATATTTCTTTGAATACTGGATAACTTTGGATAAATGTGTTTAGAAAATCAGTATTTACTACCTTCTTGAACCATTCTGCAGCCTCTTTGCTTTCGTATCTATTAGCAACATCCGTAAGTTCGTTTACAACAGCTGTAAATAAATTGAGACTCGTTAGAAATGAAAGGAAAGAAAAATATCAGATTTAATTTTTTTCATTAACAGCTGAGTCCAAGGCGCATTCATTAAAGCTGTGGCACTATACCAACAACAATATTTTTTTACGTTTGATTGTCACAGCATAGTATAAAAACCAAATGATGAATTCGCCATGTTTTATTCTGTGCTGACAGCTACACGTACACGGCGAAACAAAAAAACAAATCAGCTGGTTTATCGATACCACTTTTAATAGATTCGCCTTGGCTGAGTCTATGCTCAGTAATCCCTGAAATGTTTATTATTTTTCTTTTCAACTACCTGGATAGACAGCCATAAATTCAGAGATGTTATTTTTTGCCATTGTCATGGCACGGCGCGAGATTTCCAGTTGTTGATAAAGTACTCGTACTAAAAATTAATGAAAGATAATATCATAAGTGCTCGAATACGAGTAGTAATATTCACTATAAAAAGATTTACTGTATTTGTAAGGTGGCGCAAAATGAATCATTCATTCCGTTTTTAAATGACTTGTTCTAAAAAAGATTGATTTTGAGTGATAGAAATCTTAATTGTGACTTTTACGCGCTGCCGTTATATTTCTCTCCCGGTTCTCAATCCATCGTGAGACATAGAGCATCAACCACGCCTACGCGCCATCTTGTGTGATGCTTGGCAATGTACTTTAATTCGCTCCAGCTATTCCCGTTCCTTCTAGCTTCCCTTTCGCTGTTCGGCTCCAAGTTTTCTTGGTCTACCTGGCTTGCGGTTAGCATTCAAAAGAGAATTTCACGCCAGCCATTTGCAAAATTGTAAGTGATTAATTTTGCGCAACCTTCTTTTTGCTACATATTGAGTTCTTTACACTTTTTATTTCTATACTACAGAACAGCAAAGCTGATGAATTTTTATGTAACTGAGTAGTTTTAGATCTCGATGCTTAAAAATCTCCCATCTATCTTCGTCCGGCGCTAAAATAAAAGTGATCCGAATTGTGTCGGTCAATCGTTGGGTCAACGTTGTTGTTGTTGTAGCAACTTACTAAACACTGTCATGCGATGTAGTTACCGGTCCGTCTTCGTCTAGCCCATCTAACGGTAGGTCCGAAAACGTGGGTTTTAGACAGGTTGTGACCAGAGAGAGAGAGGGGTGTTAGGTAAGTAAGTTTGATGGGGCGTGTGAAAAGATGGTTTGTATTGTACGGTGTGCCTTCACATATTTGACGTGCCATATGTGAGGAATGTCGGAATCGATTCTGGATAGGTAGGAGCTTAGTCGGCTACAGCATCCAGAACGCAATTGGGTTACGCGGGTATCTCGGGATAGCTGAAGCACTTCATCTGCAATAGGTGGCGGTTGGACTCCGATGACGGCATTCAGAGCTCGGGAGTTTAGGAAGGTGTTAAGAGTCTCCCAATGAATGTCATTTAGCGTCTGTCTGTATGCTGTCCGGTCCCGTAGTTGTAAGTTCGTTTTGTCCTGAATCTCGTCAGAACACTTGAAGAAATGCCTCCGACGTGCCTGAAAGGGCGACTCAGCTTCTAGCAAGTGCCTACAGTGGTGAATCCTTCGTAGCACCCGAGTATAAACTGTTGCTGAGCATTTTGTTATTCATTTATGCCTCATTGTGTGTTGTGTAAGAGGGACAACAGGAGGCATCCCGTTGCTATCCTGATGCAGTATATTTTCATGTCTATATCCACTGCGAATCACTTCCCAGGCGAGCAGAGAGCGCAGCATGATTCAGAACCATTGCTTTAAATGTCGTCAGCAACATTTCTTCGTCTTTTTGGACTTTAGCAACAATTGCGGTTGTGTGCGCAGAAAAGGGAGAGCAACCTATCGAAAAAATTTTCAGATTGCTTATTGTCCGTATTGGTGATGAAATCCTGATTTTAGATTTTCCCTTAGCCTCGGTTTCCTCCTTACAGGAGTGGGTTCGGTTTGAGGGTCGGCAAGAGAGAACTGGGTGCATGTCCTCTGTGAATGCCCGATGTAGTCAGACATTAGGGATCTTGTGGTGTGGGACTAGTTGGACTGATGAACGGTATGATGTGAGTGGTGTAATTGCCAGCCGTCGGAATGTCGAACTGTTAGGACAATATGCGCGTGAGGTTTTTAGACGGCGAAGAAATTAAAGAAAAATAGTTTTTAGTTAGTTTTAGTTTGTGTGTGCTGTTTATGGGATTGGGGTATGCCACCAGTACAAAGCTGTATGGAAGCTCAACTGGTAGTTCTTGGCTACGAAGTCTGACCGGAGACTTAAATCTGGTACCACGGGAACAAGGGCCCTCGGAGCTGCTCCGACCTGTTCTTGAGGTAGGCCCTTCGGGGAGTATCGGGGTGGTTGTGATTAACACCCAAATGCGGGTAGAGCTTTTTTGGCTCGATGTGGAGTTGCATTACAACCGGGTGCCGGACCCATAGTGATTAGTGTGCCCACTCCGCACTGGCCAATTGGTACCGTTAATGCTTTTTGCGTTTTTGGGGCGCTGATCAATGCATTGATTTGATCCGTTGTGCTTTTGAGCACAGTGGTGTCGGACCGTCGTCGATAGGTACTCACGTTAAAAACATTGGAAGCTGTCCGTATTTGTGGATCTCGTTGGTTTTATCATTTGGCTGATAGCTGGCATTTCAAGCTGTAAATTTGCAGAATGTTTCCCATTCTTTTTCCCCCCTGTTCACCATTCACTTACCCCATATTCTTCCAAGATTCTGCTTGTATGCCTCCTGAATAGTCAATGGTTTGGTACGATGCGTTCCGCCTCCGAGCGTAGAAGTGCGATATTGTGATGCGCTCCTGGGCAAATCAGTTTTGCTTTTGGTTCTGCTAGCGCTTGCGATAAACTCGTGCAACCACCGTTGCATGCATTCGGGACCCTTCTCGCATCGATGAAAACATTTTCGTAGTCTGATTCTACAAAGTAATACAGCTAATTCATTGATGTTTCCAACTGGCGCCGGTAGCACGAAAAAGAAATGACCTGCGCGCTTTGTTAAACTTGCCCAAATGGCGTAAGCGGTTACCGCGTCAATCAATTAGAAGAAGAATAGCTGAATTCAATAAATTTCTAAAAAAATGTTTGTTGTCGTTTTTATCGCGTTTTCTAGATTTTCGTTGCCTTATTCGATTTTATTTTTATTATTGAATTATAAATCTTTAGAGAATCACTCACATCTGCGAGCACCAGAGACAAATATAACTGTGCTGTGTGATTAAAAGTGTTGCTGCTTTGATGGATGCAATACTAAAGTTATTCCCTTCCCAGAGAAACGCATATTCTGATCTGGCTCATTAAAAAAAAAATATTATATCAGTGTTGGCCTAAACAGAGATGTTTCCATACGTTACGTGATAATTAAAAAAAAACTGTTTCACTTCTCTTTGCGAAATCTTAAAATTAAGTGGCACTTAAGTGAAAGTTCTGCTTTTTACTATTTTATTGCTCGCTCATATTTTTTTTTCTTTTATAATATTATTAGGGTAGGTCTATGCGTGGCTTGTTGCCAACCAGGCTAACCTACTAGCCTAGGGTAGTTCAGATTAAATGCAAATTACCATGGCAACTCAAGCAACTCCAATGTAAATATGCGAACTTTTGAGTGCAAAAGAATCTTGAAATACATTTGAGTGCCTCATTATAAAGCCAAGTATGGCTGGTTGCTGTATTATTCTGGAGTTAGTAAACAAGAATGTCATCTTGCCGAAACGGCTCCCGGGATAATGCTGCAGCGCCCCCATCCTGTTAAAACTTTGGCAAGCCTTCGTTCCTCATATGTCAGCATTAAGTTGGTGATACCGGCTCAGTTAAGAAATCCTGACCACTTCCGTCTTGGCTCTGGAACTCTATTGGCCATGAAGCGTAGAGTCAATCCTTGCATGGCCAGCCAGCCTGTGTGGATTCCATGGGGACATTTAGGGAAACTGTACTTTGTGTGAGGATAGCGGCCTGAAGTCGGGACAAAACAAAAAGAAGTAAGCGGAAAACAACAGGAGCGAAGATAGACACAATGAGGGCATTGTGGCTCCAGAAGTGCCTTTTAGAGGAATTAGCCTACTGCTAAGATCTCCGCCGATCTCTACCCGATTCTGAATGCATCTGGAAGCGGATCAGCTCACACTGCGCTCGAGGGCGTCATAGCTGATGGTTCACAAATGGCAACGCGCATACAAACATCAGCGTCAGCACAAAGCAGCATACGCCTACCTACCAGCTCTCATGTAACAGTTGAACAGCTCGTCACTCCCATCCCAGCAAACGGCAACACAGTCCGAGCTGAAACGTCTGCTCGGCTCGATCTGATAAGAAACTGAGAGTGAATGCGATCTCCCAATGCAGGTTGGTCGTCATAAATATGATGCAACTGGCGTTCAGACGCCAAAAAAACATCAGCAACGAGTCAAAGTTGGAGTATCCAATCCATGGAGTAACGCAGACATTCATGGTAGCAGCAGAAGGCGAAAGGCAATCTCAAATCAGCACAGAACGCTGCCACCCAGCCAACAGCAGATATTCACAACCCTACGACAAGAAACCCGAAGCAACCGGCAAGCATTCAGCCACCTCCATTGCTGTAAAAAAGGCTAGGCTAAAGAACCTAGTAGGACAAAAAAGGACCCTCAGAGAAAACAGACAGAAGGCTGGCAGTATTAAGCAAAATAACCAAAAGAAGCCGAAAATAAGCCAGCAAGCCAAAAAAGAAACAAACCACGAATACGTCATGTAAAACTAGAATCTGTTGTAATAAAGCCCGCAAAGGGTCATAGCTATGCAAATGTGCTGATGCGCTGAGTCAGTCGAGATAAGGACAGTCAGGGAAAACGAAGATTGCAGCTATACTTTAGGAGTGCGGAATGTGAAGGCATTTGAACTCTACCTCACTCCGCCCAAAACAAAAAGCCAACCATAGACGTTTTCTTTTCGGTTTTTTGATTATGAATTCTTCATATCTTTTACCGACCTGTTGATATTTAGCTTTGTCAACCGCGTTGCGCTCATCAGCTCCTCCAGCTAGTCATTTTTAGCAATCTCGCTTAGAATGAACCGATCCTTCGTGTAGCGAGACTTAATGATAAGACCTCTGACTTGGGTTTTTTCGTGGTCTGGCTCTCTTTCTAAGTGGCGTTTAATGGCTTTTGTATGTTTTTGTTTGAGTTGGTTTTATTGTTTATTTGATACAGGAGTGCTATGGGCTGGCACTTTCTTTACTCTTTACCGACTCAGCCGTATCTTGGCTGGAAGCCAGCAGATTGTCCTCTTCAGAAGCGCGCGCACGAAATTGCTTATATTTTTTATTGTTAGTCGACATCATCTTGATTCTTACGGTTGTTTTTGACTGACGTCCGTCAAGCTCAACAAACCTACTACCATTATAGAGGGGAATAATGGGGTCCTCCGCGCCCTATACCGCGGCAAGGCCACAGTTACTCTCGAGGCGGTCAGTATTCGAGAGGGAAACTCTGTTTCAAATATTTTGATTCCCTGCACCATTCAGTCCTCGACACGATTCCAAGCACACCTCGACTTGGGAATTGGTTGCATTTTAGTTTTTGGAGTTTCTCCAAAGACCTATCCAACATGGTTGACCTGGATGCTAGCCTTGGTTCATTGTCCTGCTTAGCCCTTTCACCGCGGCAAGGTGGGCAACCGTCGAAAGGATGTCAACCATAAAGTCTATATGTTTCGAAAAGTATTTTCGAAATAAGCTGAGCGCTAAGTATTTATGTATTGTAGTAAATGTGGTTCTGGGGGGTCAATACCCTCGTAGTCGCTTTGAAATAGAGCCACCCTAAGCTCTGTTGATACACGCAATCGCATTTGTTTTTATTTATTTTGTGTTACAAAATTGTATTTATTTCAAAATTAGGCCAATGAACTTTTTTTGCAATGTTTGCCTTGCAATAAGATGATTTGCGATAACTTCATTAATGAGCTTTAGTAATTTCCAAAAACCTCAAATTATAAGTACACTTTTACCTACAATACGATTACTTGTAGATTTGTGCTTATATTTAAAAGTAAATCAGATAATTCACTTAATGACTTTCAACCTGTTTGTAAACTGGAATAAAATATTTCTAAAGGTTTAATCAGCTATTCAGTTTTAATTACAATACGAAAAGCAAAATTAAATTAAAACAAACTGAGTAATTAACAAAATCTGTGCTTCGTTACGGATTGCCGCCAACTCTTCAATGCATTGAAAAATGTCTTTGCTAAACGTGACTTCACCGAACACTTTGGCACTGTGCAGAAATTCCAATGCTTCTGGAGCAGCGGCGTAACCAGTAGTGTCTGGAATGTACACAGGCCAAGCCTGAGCTGCAGGTGCGGTTGCGGAGGGCGTCAAGCACTTACAAAGCATAGATGAACTGAGCTTGCGGAATTACTCATAGAAGAAATTTTGCAAAATATCAAGACAATACCCACCAACTTGGACGGATTTTACATGAAGCTTGAGGGCGCCGACGCACACTGGGGATTTTGCGGAAAAAAGTCAAATTTGCAACATACCACCTACGCAATGTTTAATGGTATTTCTAAATTCCAGAATAGAACCAACAATAAAATCAAAAAGAATTACTAAACTCCGACTTACAGTTTTTTTTTTATAGATATGTCAAAAGTATAATTTTTTTATAGTATTGAACTGACTAAGAAAAAACTTCAAAGCCCAAGGTGGTTTTTTTTCCTTTTGCTTGAGCCGACTTCCAATTTTTTATTTTTCATTTAGGGTACGATATTTTTATATATTTTAGCCGGAAGAACAAAGGCTGTGAAGCATTTGATTATCTATTTATAATTAATTTTACGAAAAAAAAAAAAAAAATCATATTCCTTCATATTCTTGGATCTGCAAGTTGAGCTACATTTACCTACGGTCAGAAACTAGTATCAACGTGTTGCTTAATAAGCGTCTCTTTCAGTTTTAATCAATTGCAGGTGCCACCAGGCGCCACTGATTATTTTTTGGCAATGATAATAACTAAACGCTTTCTAGTCAGTGAGTCATTTCAGCTTTTTTCCAGCCAGATCTGGCTGTTTTTGGAAATGAGATTGCGGGAAAAATTTCAAAACAGCGGGCGGCGGGAATTCTAGCTTTTTTAGCAAATTGAAATAATATATATATTTTTTTAATTTTACTTTTTCTCAATTTGGTGAGTTGTTTCTATCCCATTTGTAAGTCTATCAGTAAATTATCGATATTTACTTCTATCGAAAGAATTCCCCACCTATTAAATTTGCGCGTCTTCCATCGCTAAATTGTGAAATTCGTTTGCCACACAACATAAAGTTAGCGATGCCGAAAGAAATTTATAAGCAAAAAGTGCGAGATGTGTGGCTCCAGAGCAAAGAATTTAAGGAGTGGCTGAGGAAGGATTCCACAGACTTAACACGGGCGTATTGTAGCTGCTGTAAGTGCAGCATAACTGCAAAACTATGTGATTTGCGTGCACATGGTGCTACAAAAAAGCACATTAGTTCGATGAGCGGCTTTGTGCAGAAAAACACAAATACAATTTAGTCAAAAGGCAACAAGAACAATTGAGCATGAGGCAGCGCTTTGCCTATTCGTTGCACAGCATAGCGTAATCGCCCCTGTTAATCATTTAAGTGACCTTTGCCAACAAAAGTTCGATGACAGCAGCAGCACCGCGTCGAAAATTAAGCTTCACCGCGCGAAATGCACGTATATAATTAAAATGCATTGGCCTCCCCATTTTAACGAGGAACTACATAAGGACATTGGCGGTTCCAAATTTAGTTTGCTTTTGGACGATCCACAGATGTTAGCGTCACAAAATTACTTGGAGATAATAATATATACATATATGTATATCTAATATATATAATATACATATATTATATAGAATTGTATTTAATGGTTTTAAGTGTCATTCCACATAAAACTATAAACTTGTTTTTCTTTACGTAATTAATGTCTCAACATATTTGTATT
This sequence comes from Acheta domesticus, assembly GCA_031308135.1. Classification (NCBI taxonomy): domain Eukaryota; kingdom Metazoa; phylum Arthropoda; class Insecta; order Orthoptera; family Gryllidae; genus Acheta; species Acheta domesticus. The sequence goes on from JAHLJT010002144.1 coordinate 17,064, forward strand.
ATTAAAAATTAATGCTTAGGTGTGGTCATTAACTAATATACTTTCTCTGTAGAACGTGGAGTAGTAGTTTCTACGTTTTAAGTTTAGTCCAGTTAGAAGGTGGGGACGCATTGTCATAGCAGAAGGCCTGAGACATGAGCTAAAACGATTGAACTCGACATCACAAAATTAATCGGCATTGGCACAGATAACGCAAGTGTCATGATTGGCAATAAGAATAGCGTATACGTTCAATTAAAGAAGGATGCACCATCTCTTATATTGATCAAATGTTTTGCATTCGGTGCAATTGGCTGTCAACTACGCTTGTAAGCACCTCTTTCCAGACGATTTGAATTTTTAATTACGAAACTATAACTGGTTTTCCAAAAGCTCGATCCGGCAGTCCATATATAAAAAATGTATGAGTGTATTAATGACGAAAAGGTATATTTGGTACATATGAATACATATGTCTGTTATGTGTAGTTATCGTTATGTACTAATATTTTTAAATCGTTCCAAATATCTAGTTTCTGCTAATGCCAAGTGATTGTTTTCCCATAGCAAGTGTGTAATGTACAAGTGATTGCCCAAACATTGATTAATATTAAAATTAATTAGTATATTTTTCACCAAAGGTCCCTGAAAATTCCAAGGGTTTGTGAACACCAGATGGTTATCCATTGAAATGGCAGTTACAAGAATTTTGGATCAGTTGGCATGACCTAAAAACGCATTTTGGAATAGCTGCTCTGCAGAAAATGCAAAACAGCTAAAATTTTGTATGAATCGTTTTGTGACAACAAAATACATTTGTACTTGCTATTTTTGAAACCAATATTGCAAGACATGCAAAAATAAATAAATGCTTTCAAAGCAATTCAACTAATGCCACGAAGCTGTTAAATGATCTCATATTAGCTATCAGCTCATTAAAAACAAAAATAATTCCTCCTGATAGTGAAATAGACATTATTAATAACGATCAATTTGAAAAACACGTACAAACCGATTATATCTCGGCTATGATTTTGAGAAAGAATCAAAGCATTGAGCATAAAAGAAGAAGAAAAATCTAAGAGATGCTGCACGGGTTTGTAGTGGAGCTGGTCAAACAGTTGAAGCAAAGGTAAATATTTAAATTATTTTTATTTAATTGTTATAAATACAATGTTGTCAATTTTAGATTGCCGGACAACTTTAATAATTAAAACAGATTGATGCTTTTTTCTGTTGAAAACATCTTGAAAATCAAAAACAAAAGCATCACCCCGATCCTGGAGTATTTTAATACTCTCAATATTGACCAATTTGAACGTCAGTACTATGAAGTTAGGCAAGTACAATGGGAAAATGTCGACGACACGGTTAAGTTCTGGAATTGAAGTTACTCAAATACCGGATTCTGGCGGAAACTGCAGATTTCATGAATTGGCTTTAGTTGCTCTTCAAATATTGTCACTGCCTTGGTCGAAATGCCGAAGTGGAGAGGGTTTTAGCCAAGTGAATTTGGTTAAATCCAAATCCGAATTTTATTTTTTTTTAATTTTTTTTTTTTTTTATTTTTTTTTTTTTTATTTATTTATTTTTTTTTATTTTTTTTTTAATTTTTTTTTTTTTTTTTTTTTTTTTTTTTTTTTTTTTATTTATTATTTATTATTTATAATTTTAGGTCTGGGCTGCACCGAGAAAACAAATGCTGTTTTGATTACCAGCTACCGCCCAGCTGTCTGAATAAAATAGAACAGAGAGAATATTATGCGAGCGATAAGGAAGATATTGAAAATCTAGTACTATTGATAAATTAAATATTCTTGAATAAAAAATTTCATATATAAAATCAGCTTTTTTCGAACTTTTTTCCCGTAGATTCAGCTTTTTTAGCTGTTTCTTGAGTCGATTCAGCTGTTTGGCCTAACAAAAAATGACCATCCCTGTTTCTAGTGTGTGCATAATGATAACGAAACACTTTTAATTTTGTTTTTGACATTTTGAGGGTAATTCAGAATTATGAACTTACATGTATCCTGTGCGTAAATATTTGCTGGATTATATTAATAAAAAAAAAAAAAAAAAAAATTATGAAAAAAAAATTTTAAAAAAATAGTTTTTAGCATGTTCTTATTCATACACAAATATATACAACTTCGTTAGTAGTAAAAATGTAAATATTTTTTTGGGTGTATACTTTTTTCCGCATCTCTGCACAAAAATCCCCAGTGTGCGACGTGGAGTTGTTAAGCAAACTCGTCAAGAGAAAATCGTCATTAACTGCAATGTCAACCGCACTGTAGATACTGAGGATTAATTCAGATTAACAGCGTATGCTGAGATGAGCAGTGAACCACGTTTGCAAGTGGATATCATTAAGGGCAATACAACACTCGCATTCACGTGCTCTTTCTTAGAGGGCACACCACAAGAGGTTGAATACAATGATACAAAACAAATCAAACTACTGCTATATCAAACTGTGTAAACTACAAAGGTTGGCGTGCCTAAGCAGAACATGGGCCATGAGAACTACGCCAACTGCTGGCATGGAAGCGCTTTAAATTTACCACCGCTACATTGCCGGCCGCCGTAGCCGAATGGGTTGGTGCGCGACTACCATTCGGAATTCACAGAGAGAACGTCGGTTCGAATCTCGGTGAAAACACCAAAATTAAGAAAAACATTTTTCTAATAGCGGTCGCCCCTCGGCAGGCAATGGCAAACCTCCGAGTGTATTTCTGCCATGAAAAAGCTCCTCATAAAAAATATCTGCCGTTCGGAGTCGGCTTGAAATTGTAGGTCCCTCCATTTGTGGAACAACATCAAGGCGCACACCACAAATAGGAGGAGGAGCTCGGCCAAACACCCAAAAAGGGTGTACGCGCCAATTATATATTGTATATATATATACATTTAGCAATACAAGAGGAAGCTACGAGTACTATGCAAGCACTCTCTTTTCATATGAAAGAAAAACTTAAAACCGAAAGATCTTACTGGACACCTCTATATCTTGAACAGGGTTCAACATGCAGTATGCAATAACCCAAGCGAATGACCACGAGGAACCCGTACGCAATTTTATAAAAGATGGAGGTTATCTTCCATCTAGGGAAGAGTGAAACTTTTACTCAACATGGCTAAATTTATGACTCACAGAAATGGTACACAGATGGTTCCCAAAAAGCTCCAAGGATTAGGAGCATGAATAATGGGGCCTAGAGCACGCAAATCCCTAACACTAAGTACAGATACCACAATTTTCCATGCGGAGCTCTTCGCATAATGGAAACATGCGGACAGCCAATCGGTTCGCAAAGCCTTGAATAGCTTCACATTCAAGTCAAAAGTCCTAATAGAGTGTAACAATGCACTCAACAAACTGGCCTTTCTTAATAAGGGTCTCACTGATTTGGGCTACCAGGACACGACGGACACGAAGGAAACCAGAAGACAGAGTTTTTATGCCAAAAAAGGGGCAGAAGAGCTATTTATTGGACCCACCTCCATTTTTCGGGTTTATCTAGTAAAAAATCATCGCAGGTTTTGCTGTGATGAAGAGGAGTCTATGGAACACTTAATCATCAACTGTGAGGCATTGCACGGATCGCATCTAACCGAAGTGCAGTTTAGGTGAGCTGGCAAACGCAGCAGTAATAAACTTAACTTCGGCCCAGCGTTACGCTCAATACCGGCGCTAAGTAGAAGCATGGGGAACAACTTACTGCATGGAGAGGCGCCAGTTATGAAAAACGAGACGTGACAGCTAATTTACTGAGGCGGCAACCGTTGATCGCGAAAAATCCGAGACATGCCTGTACGTACAAACCGGCTGCGATGAAATATTTTATTCCGATAATCTCACTGAACTTAAGGCGGTCGAATGGTGCGTGACAACCATTCGGTACTGCGTGGATGGTTTGACAGAAAGAAATAAAATTTATTGCGTATTCAAATGAATGCGTAAATATTAAAATGGGTTAAAAATTGTAATTCCTTCACTAGTTAATACGATTTTTTTTGTTTTTTTTTTTCCTTTTTCACTCCTTTCGGGAGCATCGTTATCTGGTTTTGAGTCCTAAGTAGTAGGAATGCCACCTGTCGTTGCTTAGGAACAACACATTCTCACTGCTTGGAGCGCCATCTGTGTTTCACGTTTTTCTGCCAGAAGGATCGCACGGATGGTTGAAAACTTCGCTAAATTGGTGTGTCTGTTCTATTACCGCGGTTGCCCGCTTCCTCTTCATGGCGCCACTGATGGAATGTGTAACTGTGTGTTGTCCTTTGTTGTTTGCGTGTTTAGTAGCCACAATGCAAATAATGCGCTGACTATTGTGCGGAGTAAGGATGGAGAGGACAAGTTTTTAGGGTTAAGGAATGGATCTTTTTTTTGTCGAAACAGGGAAAGTAGGTAAATTTGGAAAAGTGGGAAAACCGTGCTTTACGTGCGGTTCGAACCCACAACCTCTAGGATGGCAGGGTAGTGCTTTTACGTTAGACTACCGAGGCCATAGTTTTCGGAATTTTTCAACTAACTTGAATGGTAGAAAAGTTAGGGTGCCTTTATCGAAAAAAACACTTTACATGGCACTAATACTAATGCGTAGATTTAATTTTCAAACAAATACCTGTTTATTTAATCAATTACCACAACAATTAGCATTATTTTCCTCACTTCACACAACTTACTAAATGGTTGTGTTATCACACGATTTTCTCACCATTTTCTTAGCCATTAATCATTTAATTTTTTCGTTCATGTTTTGTTATTTCTTCCCATTGTTGTTATCATTTTTGCATGCATACCTTTTTCTTGACTTTGTTTTTTACTGTTTGCTGTTTACTCTACACTCCACACCCTTCCGCTGTTTTTCTAACTACCAACAGTAGATAGCGCAAATATTCAAAGTGTCTTAACGCAAGTTAATAAATGGAGCAAATACATAAATACAAAAATAAATAAACAAAGCAACTCACATACAAACAAACGAAAATAAAGTAAACAGAAACAGAACAATAACACGAAAACCACAAACAAAGCAGATTTTCAATTCCTACAAGTCGCGATTTCCTCTGAGGCTGTCTTAACGGGAACCCGAACCCCAAAAAAAAACAAAAAAATTCCCAAAAAAAATCCAGAAAAATACCAAACGAACGCACTGTAAATGAAAAAGAAGAAATCACATGCATATCGCAACTTTATTGTTGTCCACTTTATCGCGACTACTTGCAATTTATAAATTATATATTTATCACACGAGCTGTATAGTTTACCAATTAGCAACGTATATACATACATACACACGCGTGTAGGCGCATATATATGCATACATATATCACAAATACATACATACATACGCACAGATGAATAGAGAGATCGTTTGGCACGTTCGAGCAACGAGACAACAGCCAAATATGCGTTCCACACTCGGGACAGCGTCGGCGTGTTCCAATTAACCAACAATCACAAAATTGGTATGTTGAAAAATGGAGGAAAAGGAAGGGTTAGGTAAAACCGCGACTGATAATTACAACAAATATAGCAGAGGACAGAGCAGAGACAGAGACAAGGTGTTAAAATAGAGGTGTAAACCCGAAGCAACATTTGGCGGGAGCAGCAACTACTGTAACGGCACACGTACGACATATTCATACATCATGTAGTATATGTATGTTGTGCGTGTGTGTGTACATAAAATTGTGAATTAAAGTAATATTAGAGAGAGATTAGATGTTTTTCGAACTGCAAAATTTCTAATGCATTCCATACATATCTAATCAGAAGAGAAGGTATTAGGCATCACTGGGCGTATGAGAACAATTGCAGAGTTTAAAAGCAAAAAGTTCACTTGTTCCAAGGCGCATTTATTGAAGGTGGTGGTACTGAGCCAACAACAATGTCTTGTACGTTTGATTGTCACGGCAAGGTAGTGCGAAGTAGGAAAACAAAAAATTAATTCACCTTGTTCTATTCTATTCTGACAGCCACATGGACACGGCGAAGAAAAAAAAAAAAAAATAAGTTAGCTGATGTACCAACACCACCTTTAATACAGGTAGATTCGCCTTGACTTGTTTCAACTCAAATAAACAAAAGGAAGCACAATTTTATGGTTTGAAATACACTTTATTACTCAGTATTTTTCCCCCCCTTGTTCACTCCTCTCGGGAGCATGGGGCCTCGACAAGACTCTTGTCTTGCGTTGGTTTCGTTAATCTGGTTTTGATTTCCGACAGGGTAGGTAATTAGCCTGCCACTTCAGTATAGTCTCCCTGAATATCATGCATTTGATGGCACACGAGGTTCTTCTACTTCTTGGCTTCACTGTCTGTAGTCGGCCATTGTTTCAGCAACAAACTTCCTCCAATTTAGTCTCTCTGTGCTACATTTTTTCCAATTATGACGTTCATCCCTTTCAAGCTGCCTCGACAACATCAAACCATATCCGACTAAGAGGTCTCTTTTTCTTCCTCCTATCTGACATAAAGTAAACACTTTTTTTTACCTCTTCCAACGTTATTACAACTAATGAATTCCATGTCCGAAGTGAGATCTTGAAAGCTCCAAAATACGCTTTCACAGCTTTGACCTGACCCTATAACCTCATCATTTGATGAATACGCTTTCCACGCAAGCATTTTTTGGGTCTGGAACAGATAGATGTCGCTAGGGGCCAAATCCGTGAATACGGTGGACGCTCCAACAATTCGAAACTTTAATTCATGGGTTTTTAGCCATTGTCAATATGCTCTTTGTGACACGGTGCGTTGTGCTGATGAAAAATAATTTATTTCTTTGCAAACTGGGTCTGTTTCAAGATTTTTTTTTCATTCAGCTGGCCTAAAAGGTTACAATAATATTCAGAATTTATTGTTTTACCAGTTTGCAAGTAATCCACACAATCAAAATTCCATTCGCATCCGCAAAAACCTAATTCTAACACTTTCTTGATTTGAAGACACGAACTCGGTGCGGAATCGAAGAACCAGATTCGAGATCATTCGTTACCCTATTGTTGATGATAGACCCACGTTTCATCCACAGTGATGAATCACCGCACAAAATCCGCTTTATTCTGTCGAAAACGCCTAATGTTTTTGAGTAAGTCGCATTGTTTTGTTCCATTATTAGCGAATGCGGCACCCATTGTGACCACAGCTTCTAAAACCCAATACTTCAGTCAAAATATTGCTTGCACTGCCAACTTCTTAAGAGACCATCGCAAACTGGCTCAATGAATGGATCAAATCAAAGAACTCGAATGAAATAATTCGTAACTTTTGCTAAAATGGCCGGAAACTTATTCCCATACCCAATAGAGTTTTTTAAAATTTGTCAAGGTGACATTTCACACTAAAAAATGTATTTGCTGTGTTTGTTTATTCCTTCAGTTGTGAGGTACAGGGTGTTTACAATGGATGTCAAGAAAGAAATTCGAAATTCAGTACATTTTACAGTTTTTCTTTGATAAAGGCGATAATGCGAAAATGCAACCAGGCCACTGGAATTGTAAATTGTACTTATGATGCCAATACTGTAACAGGTTCTTCTTCTTCTACTTCTTCTTCTTCTACTTCTTCTTCTACTTCTTCTTCTTCTTCTTAGCCTTCACAGATCCGTGGTGGATCCATAGCTTCATCAACAATTTTTTCTCCACTTTATTCTATCCCTGGCTACATCTCTCCAGTTGTGTACGTTCATTTGCTTAAGATCTGCTTCGACGTCATCTAACCATCGCTTTCGTGGGCGCCCTCCTTTTCTTCCTCCAATCTGGTGTTAAGCAGCTAATTACGTACAATTTTTGTTCCTTCGATTTCGTTAAGGCATTTTTGTTGTTCAAGAAAAATCTCGATAATGCCGAAATGTCCATAAAATCACAGAAATATTCGAAGTTGACCGGCTTAGTAGTCGTCACATCACCCAGGAGCTGAAGATCAACCATAAAATAGTTTTAACCCTTTGGGACGAGTGTCGGCATATTGCCGCCTAGATTAGTTCAAGACGTCTGTCGTTCTGAAGCGATAAGATACGCATAGGTATAGTAAAAGAGTCACGTTTCCATTCAAAGACATTAGGGGCCATTAGCGATGGAGTCTTATCTTCCTTATAATGTAAACTTACGATGTTAGACGACGGCAGAATTAGAACGAATTTCAGTTCTTCGATTCAGTCGCTCAGTGTCACTGCCAGAGCAACCAGCAGGCTTTTTATTATTGTATTTTATGTTTTATCCTACGCACGATGGCCAAACGATCTAGAGATGATACGTTAGATGGTGACAGTTCTGACGAATATTACTTCGAATCTGATAAGACGAAAGATGACGGCATTACATCGCCAGTGGAAGTGAAATCCGTGCATAAGGAAATCTACTCAGGCAATTCAACATTAGCAGTGATAGCAGTTTGTATATAATTAATTTTTGATTTTATGGAAAAAAAATTTTTCTTGTGTTAAATAAAGCCTTAGTTTCAATGTTCATTTTTCTTTACTGCGCACTCCAATACCCCCGTCCTCAGCGACGCTCGCCCGTCGAACGGCTCCGTCCCCAGAGCGTTAAACCATTTTGCGCAAAAATTTTAGACAATTTTTTTTTAGTTACATAATATAATTTTATTATAAAAATTTACAAACATTTAAGTAATTTCTTTAGCTACTAATTTCAAATAAACGTTAAATTTACACTACAAAAACATTATGATTGGGCGAAGAAGACGAAAATCGGACAGCGAAAGTTACTAGAAATTTTGAATAATTTATATTACAAATAACTCACATAGGCTAATCTAACAGAGCTTCTAAGCAGCTTTTAAAAGTTCAACATTTATAATCCAGCAGCGTTAGGGGGCTTGAAGTCAAGTAAGCGAAAAAAAATCAACAGCAAATCAAGGGGAACACATTTTTTTAAATATGGTGGTAGCGATCTCCAAAAAAAAAGCTTCTTCCAGCTCAAGAATAATACCACGCTTGAATTTTTGAACTCGCTTAGCTTTGAAACTTTTGTCAGTCGTTGTCTGATGTCACTTTTAAGTTTAAATTATGATTTAGTTATTTCAATTTTGATCTCGACACAAAAACTTATTAGTGTACGAAGTATTTTTTCTCAATTGGGCGACTTAAGACTAGAGTGGCATATTCAGGCTGCAGGAAAGTACAAAAATAACGAGGAACAAAGATCTACTTTAGACTGGCCAGTCAAACTAGAATATGAGACCACAAAAGCTGCATGCATAATACGGCTGCGCATTTTTTAAGCAGTAGTTCTATGCATTGGTGCAATGCATCCGACGTTAAAATAATGAATTAAGCCTCTTCAGCATCTCCTTCCACTTCTTCTCAACCCTTCCGTTCTTTCAGGCGCACACTTAGTGACATCAATTTTCACAGTATGTCATTATTTCGCTCCAACTGCTCGAATTCGCCGCGCAATTTCTCCATTTCGGCCTGATTTTTATCACAGAGTTGCATCAGCTGCGTATTTATGGCGATAATGCGTTCGCGTAACACCGCAGAGTGTATTGGCTCAATCGTTCGGTTGTTGAATATCCACGCGTATGGCGCTTACCAAATCTCGTATTCCTCTACCTCACGATACGAATTTTCACTATACACCTTCAAATCTTCATCTAATTGCACTTTTAAGCACTCAATTTCATTAACCAACTGCATCGCTTCACCTCCCAGCGGCGGCAGTGGAAATGCAGCGCTACCATTGCTAGCCGTGGGATCCTCGTAGTTGGCTGGATTCAATTTACTTGACTGCATTCGAGTACTTTTGTTGCGACTTGAGGCGTGTCAATTCGCATAGAAGTGTTGTGCAAGATTTCTTTTTAACTAGTCCAAGTTGTTAGTTCTGGTCACCCTTGCGGCAGCAGCTCCTGCGTAGTCACGCTAGCCTGGTTGTGTTGTATCTATTGCTGCCGACGCCTTTGATGTCGGCTTCTGTTGGTCTGCGCCACTTTCATTTTACTCGGCGTTTGTCGCTCAGATAGACTGCTGCCACTTTATGGGGCTGCTGTTCGCGGTTTGTGTGTCTGCTTGGTTAGTCGATTATAACTCTTTTGGGAATCTGTTGGTCGGCTTCTTGGCGGCTTAAGTGTTAGAGCTCAAGGCGCTGCTCTGAAACTAGGTTGCTTAGCTGGAGCCGGGTACCGCATGCAACTGCATGTGCACCACACCGCACACCTTTTTCAATTGTCTAACACACTTCGTATTCACTTTGAGGACTTGTCACGTTGCTTTACGTGCATAGACCAGCACACACACGCACACACGATCTATTGACTGGCTGCCTGTCGCTACTGGTGTTGTTTGTTTTTTACACCATGTAATCAAACGTGATCCATTGCCACCATCAACCGCAATCAACTCTTCTTCTCAAACTAACGCCAGCACCTCCAACTACCACTTGAGTCCAGGCAATACCAGGCTGTGTAGTCGCTGTCGCCCTATCCTGAAAATCAGCGGTCGTGCAGTATCCGCTGGGCGTGTGCCGCTTGTTTGTGCTGCGGGAATGAGTTGCTGGTAGTTTAATCGATACGAGCACGGCTCTGGTAACGCCGCTATTGTTTGCCACCTTTTGTTATCGTGATTTTCTTTTTTTTGTGCCTATTTGCTTTTCCAGTATTCGTGCAGTTTAATTTTTTTGTTTTTGCTTTAGTTTTTCCTCTTTCCCAGTTTATTGTTCGTTTGAGTTGCTTGGTCGTCAAGCAATTTCACCTGTTTATGGACGATGAGTCGTTGTGTGTTGTTATTGCAATGTTGCTTCACCACTATCTGCTTCTGTCTGCTGCTGCCACACGATCTGTGTTTTCATTAAATTAAATTTTTTTTTCGCTGCTCCTTGCTCTGATTTGTCTTTGCCAGTATGCTCGGCTCACTAGCTCGCTCACTCTTTCGCAAAATGTTTAGAAAAACTAACGTCAGACTGGCATGACTTGCCTGGCCTGATTGCTCCGAACACTTTAGCACTACAGTTTATAATATTTTTTTTTTTCGCTTCGACTTAGCAATTATTGTTTTTCTTTTTTCTATTCGTTCAATTGAAATTTGTGTCAAAGGTGACTAAACTTGTTTTGGCACGGATAGTGTGCCTATTGTTACAGCATAGCTTTGTTTAATCGTTATCGATAAATGGCAACTTTGGTAAGTTAAGGGAGAGTGGAGCATAGTTTGTGGAGAGGAAAGCGAAGAGTTAAAATGAGTTGGGTGTATTACACTACGTTTTATTGCTGAGCGCTGAGGCTCAAAAATTATGTAACTGAACTTGATAATGCGCTGAGCTCTTCTTGGCGGATTACTATTCTACAACCTGTGAGCCTGATTAAATGCAGTTGTTATTTTCCTGCTTACCATCTCTGCATAGTTAAGGGGCTTTCGAATTACTAGGCAGACCTCAGGCAATGACTTGTCCGGCGTGCAAGCCACACCAAACGGTGACTTTCTGGAAATATACTGCGCTCTCGGAGCCACGCGAAGATTGTTCTTACCCCAAATGAGTCAAATTTGCTTATCCACATACCAACTAGTGTATTTTCGCCATGAAAAAGCTCCTAATAAAAATATGATGTATCTTAAACTTTTTTTTTTCGTTATTGTTGAGGCGACACACAGCTTTGAAAGCAGAAAAGTGTGAGACTTGCCCTTCGGCTCATCCACTAAAAACCCATCCCAGCTCCATTTCTTTCGCATCGCGGGATAAGTATCACTTCACGGAGGGCGAGCGGCCTATATTCTGTCAAAAATGTACCGGGAATTGTTCCATAAAACGCAAAATAATTGTTTAATCTTCCAAAACTTATTTTGTCACCTTCAAAATAGGCTCTATTCGAAGCAATACACCTATGTCAATGATTAGTCCAGTCATCAAAGCACCGTTTGAAGAGATCTTCTTCAGCTTCGTCAGCGAATTCTCCTTAATGGAGTCAAAGCAGCGTCCGCGGAGTGGCAATTTAAGTTTTTGAGAAAAGGAAAAACTCACAGGGTGCTATGTCCGGTGAATACGGTGGTTGTTCGATGATATTTGTCGAATTTTTGGTCAAAAAAGTGTTCACAATAGAGCCTTGCGAGGCGGTGCGTTCTCATGGTGCAAGATCCATGAGTTTTATTTCCGCAAATTGGGCCGTTGCCTACGCACATTCTCTCTCAAACGTCCCATAACTTCATATAATATTCTTTATTCACCGTATTTACCGTAGAACCATTTGGAACGAATTCCGAGTGCACAACACCACAATATCAAAGAAAACTACTTTGACGTGGTTTTTGGGTTCCGGCTCATGTGATGCGCCCATTCAGCCGTCTGTTGACTGATTTTCCATGTCAAGTTCATATGTTGGGTCCGAATTCACTTGTGTCAAGCATGTCTTCAGCACCTTCTTCCGAGTCGAGCAGCCACAGCGTGTCTTGCCCAATTGATGAACATAAAATGTTGCGAATTGATTCGTGAGATATGCTAAGGTCACAAAGCTACCTCCCTCAAACTTAAATGATTTGCTTTCCAACACCATTTTCTTGACTTTGTCGCAGTTTTCATCCGTTGAAGATGTTGATGAGCGACCAGATCGTGGCAAATCTTCCACAACTTCTCGGCCCTCTGCAAAAGCCTTATACCACTCGTAGGCCCATAGACCCGTGTTTTTGATTAAGGACACTCGCCATAGGCTTTCTGCAACATTTTCAACGATTCCGGCACACGAAATCCCGTTCAAAACACAAAATTTAAGACAAATTTCTATTCGATATTTTTATGCGTAGTGAAAATCGCAGTTGCCTCATATAATTAAATGCCAAAAAAACAAGCTAATTGACGGATTGCGCTCAATTCTGCGACACTATAGAGGACCAGTTCTACCAACATTCCAGCAAAAAAAATTTAGACATTCCCGATACTTTTTTGACAGAATGTAATATCCACAAAGTTTTCTTGAGTCATCCCTTTGGAGCAGACAGTTTGGTGCGGACAGTAAGATTGACGCCCAGGACATGGATAGATTGAGAATAAATTTCTAAAATTATGGTCTAAAAACTTTCCCAACGATCCTACGTCTAAGAGCCGTCATTTGTGGTCCAATTAGCGCTTCGCTTCCTTGATTAGACACACCCAAGCCAATTTTGCTGCTGTGTCTTGTGTGCCAGAAGCGGGAATTCTCAAATAACAGTTTCTGTATATCTTCATTACTCTACTCACATCTTTCTCTCTCAGTGCTACATTTTCAGCAAAACGGCATCCATAAATCTCTGTGGAATCTGTTCAGATTGGAACAGGAGGCAGCCAATCGTGCACATAGCGGATAACTGCAGGTGCGTTTCAAGTATTTACGATGAACTTCGATGGTTTTAATGTCGACTTAAGACCAAGTTTACGCACTGCTTAGTTTACTCTTCTCCTTCTGCTTGATGCCCCACAGCAGTGTATGCTGTGACGGCACCTTTGATGATGTTTCTGACATTTTCGATTTTAACCTCCTCTCGAAAAAAAAGCTCTATCGAAGAGCTACCACCAAACTAGGCACCATACGTCAAAATTAGCAGAACACTAAAATTAACTCAACTTCGTCCAAATCTTTTAAGTTTTCTTAAATCTACACCAGGGGGGGGGGGGAACTTTTGCAGAAGTCCTTGTATTTGCCCATACATTTCTTACAAATACAACTACATACACATATACATGGGTACTTTACTTTACGCTAAACTAAACAGTAAATGGAACAGGTGATTATTTACCTTTTGTTGAAACAAACGATAAACTCTTCAAGTTACATTGACAACAGCTACACAAATGTACGCTTACATACATGCATACATACACATATATACTATATCCATGGATACCCTTTTATTGCCCTAGGACATTCGTTGACAATGACGAACGCAAAATAATGACGAAGTCTATATGTAATACTTTTTGGCTCATTGCTGAAGCGTAAGGATGTTTTTGCAAAAGCTTACAAAGAGTTTGACATGCATTTACTCGTATGGCTGTGTGCATGTATTGTATGCACCTACTTACGCTGCCTTACTACTGGCACGACAATTGAGAATGCAGCAAATTCTGTGCTTCATATTGATTCGCGTTCTGGCTGAAACTAAAGTTTTATAAATTACGAGTAAATATTTCCATATGCCTTTATATAATCCTATGTATGCCATAAATATATGTACGTATGCATGTATGTGTGCTCTCAACATTCAGTACAAGTGCCGGCAAGTGTGCCAATTTGGATGACAAAGATATCAAAACCCTTCCACTTACTACATAACCTCAAATAAAGGGTGTAGGGCCACAGGAAGGACCGCTACGAAGCACAAATACCTATTTATAAAAAACATAAATATAACGCACACTACAACCACCTGCATATTTAGCCAATTGTACGCCAAGAATAGGCGACTTTTGTAGCTAGGCGGTCAAGGCGTATTTTTAAATTCACTTTCAATCGGATACCGTCGAGTTGTAAGCTAAGGACACTTTCTTCTAGTAGCGGCCCGAGTCAATGCGAAATTATAAGGCTAAATCAAAACAGCAAACAATACGGCTGCCACTTTTGTAGCTTTCGTTTACGTTATCCACTGCAGCGTGGATATTTGCATAATTTTTCCAATGCACGGCAATGATGTCAGGGCGGGATTGGCACGACGACATTAACAGCGTAACAAACTGAACTGACAAATCGACCGGCTAAAGAAGCGAACAGACGAAGGAGTACCAAGTATGCACTTACCTAACAATGTACGCATGTATGTATGTGTGCAAGAACTTTTATTGTATGACGTATAAGTTGCAACATTCGCTTTAAGCATGGGTAGGTAGGTGAAATGGTTGAAGTACCACCCAAGTAGCGATGAAGCGCCGCTTTGATACCATTATGAAACCTCCACAGGCAGATATCTACAGCCAGCCAGAGCTGTGCTGTGATGTAATGCAGAAGATTGATGGCCCACTGCCCAAGGAATGTCGCACTGTCGAAAAATGGAGCACCCAGTGACCTTAACGCACTAGCTGGCAAATCCAGACATTTACAAAGAAAGGAGCCCCAGTGACGTTAGTCGTCTAGCTGCCAAACGCGGACATTTACAAAGAAAGTGCTCAATAAACTCCTCCCTGAATGGTCCGCACAGCTTATGCAATGGGGTTAAATGGCAAGCTTATCTTGTTCGCTTGTGTACCGATCGTCCAATAGCCGGTACGCATACAGCTACGAGCTTGGAAATTAAATGTAGCTGCATCTCTTCTGCACTTTCCTAAGTGATAAGTTGTGCAATTCCAAACCAGGCAGCGCGATGCCAAGGGCCGGTAAAAGATCTCTGAGACCAATTCAATGCGCCGATAATGTCAATGCATGCAGTCCTTTGCACACCCGCCAGTTTAGTGATATAGCCCTTCCGAAGTGGTAACTGCGACGTGGAGGATGCCCGCGTGCTGGTCGTCCTGAAGTCTTAAACTCCGACGCCTTGCTCGAACTCGTGGAAACTGAGCCAAATTTGACAGTCGATATGACTAGCTCAGAGGTTAAATTCATCGCATGGAACAGTTTCACAGGCACCTGGTTCAGTTGGGAAAGGTTTCAAAGCTGGGAAAATGGGTTCCGCATAGATTTTCCGTCGCCAATCTTCAGCAGAGAGTGAATATGTGTTCTCAGCTGCTGCAACGGCTTGAAAATGAAAGTTTTTTGAACCGTATCGTTACTGGTGATGAAAAAGGGGTCCTTTACAATATTCCTGTTCGCAAACGCCAATGGTTAGATAAAGATGAAACACCAGAACCGACCCCTAGAACCTAGAGATGGCATTCAACCCATGAAAACTCTCCTGTCTATTTGGTGGGATATTTGTTTATTATGAATTTCTGGAACCAAACCAGACGATACCTGCTGATTATTATTCCCATCGGCTATCAAACCTGAATGAGGCACTTAACAAAAATCGACCGTCTTTAGTGAATAGAGGCAAAGTTTTGTTTCACCACGACAACGGCAAGACCTCATACCGCAAGGCAAAATTAGGCAAGCTAAACGAGCTCGGATGGGAGCTAATGCCGCATCCACCATACTCTCCGGATATTGCACCTTGTGATTATCACCTTTTCCGTGGACTTTCAATCCCATATGAGTAACAAGAACTGACTCCTCAAAAGAAGCTAATATATAAAAGTGATATCGCAGCAATTTTGCTCCAAGGACAAACAATTTTTTTGAGCAGGGAATTAAAAATTTGCCTTAAACGTGGGAAAACATTTGAAATAATGAAGGAAAATATATTATTGATTAATAAATACTTTAAACATATTTTTTATTAATTTTTAAAACCACCTATAAAAAATGCACGAACTTATGGACTGGCTTTATATACTCAAACGCTATAGAGAATTGCTTATTGCAGAGTTAATTTTTGAGCTTAACAGACAATATTTTTATTGGCACAAGTTTATTATTTCTTTCTTTATGTATTAATTACTACTACTACTGTCGATTACCTTTACGAAGAGTTTGGAACAGTTACTTAGTTTCGAAATAGGTCTTAATTTCTAACATCTTTCCTATTTCCAGACTATTGATCGAGTGATAGTCCCAAGCTTTCAGCCGATTATTTATTTTTTTTATTTCTTTTATGTAGTTATTTTTCTCAGTTTTTTTCTAGTTCGTAAAACGATAGTTGTAAACAAATTTCAGAATCGCTGATTAGAGCTGCTGCACTCAGTTCATTGCTAAGTCTGAGAGCCCAGCTGAGAGTGACAGTGCGCACGAAATTTTTTGTTTAGCTATTTTTATTTCACCACTTTTGGAGCCTATTGCCTTCGGTGCAGCCATTTGTTGTCTGTGAAATTAGTTAACAGGAACTATAGATTTCCTTAGCATGCGCTCGATCCATTTGCCAAAGCAATTTTTTGCGACAACAATTGGCCACAATTTAAAAATTTAAAATTGCTG
>JAHLJT010002146.1:0-24514 GCA_031308135.1 Acheta domesticus
ACGGAGAAGAACACACACGAGAGAGGCCGTAGGCAGTGAAGCAGTGAGAAGCCGGACTGCGGCGTTCTGTGGGAGCAACGGGGACTGGAGGGGGGGGGGTGCGGGGTCACAGGGGCCGCTGCGGCGCGGCGGTGGGAGTATATTTCTCGCGCTACGACTATTGTTATGACGAACCCCTGGGGCGGCGGCGGCGGCGCGGGCGGCGGCGGTGGCGGCGGCGGCGGCGGGGTGGCGAGAGCTATCTGGCTGCTCCGCCCATTACCTCCGCGACCTCGCGCGTTCCGCCTAATGACCGCAGCGCGTTGCCCGGGCAACGCACCCCTCCGCGTCCTCCCCTCTCCTCCGCCCTCCTCCCCCTCCCCGCCCCGCCGCTCTACGAGGCTACTAGCCCGCGGCGGGCGACGGGCCCCGGAAGTTTTCCGGGGGCGGCGCCGGATCCGCGATACAGCCCCGGCGCCTCCGGGATCGCTCGCGCGCATTCCGGTGCACCGCCCCGCCCCGCCCCTCCCCGCCCCGCCCCTCCCCGCCCCGCCCCGCCCCGCCCCTCTCGCCCCCAGGGCGTGCGCGTGCCTGGCCGCCCCCTTCCGGACGCGCTGCTCCCTCAGGGCGCGCGGGCAACTGCACGATCTGCACGCGCGCCGGTTGCATGATAGACACACTTCAGCGGTCCGTCATAATGGCTATCAATTATGAGGAGCAGCGTCGGAAAAAGGAGTAAACATTTTTATATTTCTAATATTTTGGCCGTGAGAGGTGACTCACGGCGTCAACCGATGCCTCTGCAGTGCCTCTGACCGGGAGGTCCTAGATTCGCAAGTCTCGATGCGGCAGGGTTTTCGACACTAGCTAGTCAGCGAGATCGAGTTCAGTCGCTGTCTGGAGGAGAATTCTAGCGGTCGGCTTCTCTGATTGGTAGATTTCTGTTCCTTCTCCGATCAACACCAGACGAAAGCCGGAACAGTACCCTAACAAACAGACCAGGCAATCTTTCCTACCTCTTCTTTATCCTATCCTCTCTCCTTACACATTACATGCACCACACTAGCACACATGTGGGAGATCGGTCGAAGGGTCAGAACTTGCTCCAGCTAGGGCGGTGCCCCCACTAGGTTGGGAAACCCCCACTAGGCAAGGGTACGTCGGCGCCGGATCTCGCCATCCAGCTGGGAAGATCCCCGCAACCTTCCGAGCAAAAACATGTTCTGCACTTACAAAACTAACGACTAGTAGTTGACGATTCCAGAATTACTAACAATTAATCAATGAATCAATCAACGGCTCCCTCAGGGCGCTTGGCCACGGTACGATCTGCAAGCGCGCCGTTTGCATGATATAGACACTTCAGCTGTCGTCATAATGGATATCAATTATGAGGAGCAGCGTTGGAAATTGGAGTAACACATTTTTACTTTCCCGTATACCTACGTATAAACGGAGTAATATACATAGTATAGGGAAAGTTATTTAAAGCTGCGCGAAAAAAACAGCGAATTTTCGGCGAGAAAAATTCATTGCCGGGCCCTGATAACGAAAAGTGGATAAAACCAGTTGGCTAAATTAAGAAAAAAAATCCCCTAACACGTGGTCAAGAATTCCTGTTTTGTAACTCCTTCATACCGAAAAAATCAATTGAAAGCAAAATGTCTGTCCGTCCGTCTGTCCGGTGTCTGTGAACAACATTAGTGCCTAAACCATACGTACGATTTCTTCCAAAATGGATATACCGCGGCCGATCGGTGATATTTCTAATCTTTTGACATGCGTCTCAAAAGCTGCTACAAGTTTTTAATGCACGAAACTGAGTATACGTAATAGATAATATAATTTTAAGAATCAATGTAATCGATGACGTCAGATAATTAATATTACGGAGTTGAACTATTTGATATTGGAATCTGTTTAATGGCAGCTATTTTGTTAAGAGTGGAACAAAGAAATTGTTTAAGAAAGAAGAATGAAAGAAGTTCCGAAAGAAGATTTGAACAAATAAGACTTGATTGAATCCTATTTTGTAATTCAAAAATACTTTTATATCTAGGAAACCATCTAAAAAACTAATTCTTGCCTTTTTTTCAGACATAAGGAATATTCTAATGTAATTTAGACATTACACATTATCGAATAATTGGGTACAAACGATCTACGCTATACAGTACAGATTATGAAGTTAAATTTCAGTGATGCTAATTGTTTAGAAATATAAGAAAGAATTTTAGAAAATAAGAGAATTTGTGATGCAAAAATTACATCCAAAGCAATCAAATTCTAGAATTATTAAAAAATTATATTTCCAAAAAATGAACAGAGGTCTTTTATGCTCATCAAGCCTATGTTGAAGACCGCTCGACAAGTTTACACTGAATTGGGCTAGATTAGTGTTACAGTTGGATGGTTTCCTTATATTTTTAATAAGGTGACACGTGTGGCATAGAACTCCCAACTGGAATGAGACAACCAAGATAACGTTACAGTGCTTCTCTGAGCACACAAAATAGGCAATTTCTTGCAGTTTACGTGCCTTGTGTACTGAGTCTTGTCTCTGTAGTAAGATAGCAAGGGTAAAAAAAAGCATCCTCTAATCACACCATGTGTGAAATTCGTGTGTTGAGATTTAGGTCGTGAAGAACATTCTGGCGTGTTCAACAAAGCACCTATTCTTCTTTACTTCTGCACACTATTTAAGTTGTTTTGGTGAAACCGGAAAATATCTCTCGAACTACCTTTTCTTCAAGTTCTTTACGAAATAATTCTTACAGCTACCGCGCGATGAATAAGAATATTTGATAGAACGATAAAACTTTTTAATATTAACCATAAACATTGGCTTCTTTGTATGCTATTATAGGAAAAAATATGAATTCACAACTTTGTGAGAACACATTTACCGTGAATACACGACCGAGATGCATTCTGCAAAGCAGAAATTATAACAATTACACTCCGCCAGAACTAGACCGAATATTCAACATCTATCCTCTACGACGCAAGTTGTTGTAATCCGTGCGAAGCTCGGAGCAGCAAGCCTGGAGTACTTTGCAAGAGCAAAACTTCATTCTCGTAAACCAACTTGGGCTTCCTCTCACCGTAATTTTTTATTTGCTGCCGACGCGCCGCCGCCGCGCGGCTGTGAGGCTGTTGAGCCCGAGCTGCTTCCGTTCCTCCAGAGCGCGGTAGCAGCGCCGCGTTGCGGGCGTCGCCGTGGAGGACCCTCGCCGGCGCAATTAAGGGCCTAATTCGCATTCTGAAGTCTGCAGAGAGCGCGTGGCGCGCAACATTTCCCCAGAGGCCCATCGCCGTCGCGAGGCCTCATTCGAAATGCTGGATTACGCTCGCGAAACACACCGCACTGTCGTGCTGAAGTTTGTGCGTATTTTTTCCGCTTCTCTTCGTCACATCTGCGGCTGGGTTGGTGTGACGGTATCTGCAAACTCGACGAACTGCCTGTGATATTGTCTGAATGTAAGCACGAGGTTTGTAGCCCGTAGGCATAAATGTCTAGAAATCTATTACCTGTTTGTCACCACAAACTTCTTGATTCACTCGAAATGCTGGATTATGCTCGAGAAACACACCGCTCTGTCGTGCTAAAGTTCGTGCTTTTTTTTCGCTTCTCTTCGTCACATCTGCGGCTCGGTTGGTGTGACGGTATCTGCAAACTCGACGAACTGCCTGTGAGAATGGAACTTGCAAGATTTGTAACCCATAATCTTAAATATCTAGAAATATATTACGAGTTTGTCGTACTTGATTCATTCGAAATGCCGGATTACGTTCGCGAAAGATACCGTACTGTCGTACTAAAGTTTGTGTTTTTTTTCGCTTCTCTTCGTCACATCTGCGACTTGGCTGGTGTGACGGTATCTGCAAACTCGATGAACTACCTGCGGTACTGTCTGAATGTAATTATGAGGGTTGTAGCCCGTAGTACTAAATGTCTAGAAATCTACTACGTGTTTGTCACCACAAACTTCTTAATTCCTCGAAATGCTCGATTACGTTCACGAAATACACCGCAGGGTCGCGCTAAATTTGTGCATCTATTCGCTTCTCTTCATCACATCTGCGGCTTGCCTGGTGTGACGATATCTGCAAACTCGACGCATTGTCTGTGGTACTGTCTCAGAATCGAACTAACCTTCTTGGCGAGTAGCGTGAAATCTTTTTAAGACTTTTGTAGACAAGAAGCGCCAGATGTTCATGTTTTGTTTCTTTGTAATTCCGTTGCTATATTCCACTGTTTTTCTCCAATTCTGAATAAATATGCTGTCTGAGTTCCACAGTTAAAATATTCAAATGCGAATATGCGCTCTGCAACACACTACAAGTTTGGCATCAGAAAGTTTTTGATTCACTCGAAATGCTGGATTACGTTCGCGCAACAGATCGTGCTGTCGGGCTTAAGTTTGTATTTATCTCCTCTCTTCGTCACATCTGCGGTTCGTCGAGAATGGCAGCATCTGTAAACTCGTTGCATTGCCTGAGGTACTGTCTCAGAATGAAACTTACGGGGGGTTGTGAGTAGCCCGAAATGCCTAGAAATCTATGAAGAGTTTGGCATCAGAAACTACTTGATTCACTCAAAATGTTGAATTACATGCGCAAAACCCGTCTGGCTAATCCGCCGGTCTGTGATTTCCTCTCTTCTCTTCCACACGACTGCGGATTTTCGTTGTGACGATTTCTGTAACGCGCCGCTTTGCCTGTGGCTCTTTCTCTAGATATTCAGTAACAGAAGGTAGCAGAAAAAAATCATTTAATTATTCAATCTCTCCTCTTCGCAATACTTCTTAAGAACAAACATATTTTTCTTTTAAAAAAATGTAATATTCTTAGTGAATTGTCCGCGTAATTCTGAGCACCGTTTAAACAATTTCACTTTTGATATGTATTTTTTAAAACGCAGGGAGAGAAATCTAAAGGGGTATGAAATTAAAGAAAATCAAATGACATTCAATATGCTATTACACTACAATTCTGATGCAAATGTAGACCTATTCTTTATCACATTCCAGATTTCTTTCATCGTATTCTACTGACGCTCGTGACGTTTTGAATCAGAATACGCAATACGTCATCTCAAAGAAATGGACGTTACCCGGAACTGCTTCAGATGTACGTGCACCACTCCACAATGTGATACATTTCCCCGCGTATGAAAGATTTATACACGTATTTTACAGTTCAGTGGGGGATCGTTTATTTTCCAAAGTATACCGAAACGTAGACCCTGTAAATCTTCGCGGAGCGACGGTCGCCCCGCTGCCCGACCTGACCAGCCCATCCAGCTCGGGCCGGATCCACGCAATCTCCCTCTCCCCACCCCGCCCATCCCACACCATCTATGGTCCGATTAAAATAAGTTGGCGATTGACAGTTGCAAATGGAAGGGAGCGACGTTAACAGTTTTGCCTACCATTGAGCACATGCTCCGGACACGAAAGCAAACACTTGAAATGAATACTTACTAAGTAAGCAAATCATACACTCATAATTTATGAAGCAACAGCTTCAGAAGTACAACTGTCAATCACCAACATCTTTTAATCGGACCATGGTCTCTTAACCTACACTGGAACGAATGAGCAAAATGCCACCAGAATGATAAACAATCCTTTACATGTCCCCACAGTAACAGTCTAATTGCAAAAGTGTTAACGAAAGGTAAACCTCCATAACGTTGTTCAAAACTTTGCACAAAGAGAATACCAAACGGTATGCACATCGATTTCAGCGAGAACAAATAGAGCATTTATTTTACAGAGGAAAACTGCAAAAGCAAGGCGACAAACGAAACTATAATTTTGTATACTACATTATACAGCTCTGTATTTGACGTATATCAAAACCGTTGTTACAGCGGAAACACTAACATTTTATAAATTCATGTTTTCAGAACCCATTGTTTTACAAGTTTAATTTGCAGAGTACATGGCTATCTAAAGTTTAAATACTCTAGTCAGGAGAGACCCCATTATTTAAATCAGGACATATTTACGTGCATTTGTACCATGAACACGACGTACATTAGACATGTATTTGTCATATGTTGACTTTGGCAAATATGAATTATTAACTATAAAAGTAGATAAAATCTTCAATTCTTTTAAAATAAAAATCTTCAGTGTATCATGTGAAACTGGAAATTGAGTACCGCGTGTAAGTAATTTTACGAAAACAACTTACCAGGTGACAATTACAATATTAATAAGTGGGTTCTAATAGGAAGATACCGTATAACCAATGCAAATGCCGAATCTCGTTCAATAATGTTACAGCATCTGTAGATCTACCGCCTATAGAACAATACTCAGGTTGATGCTTGCTTCTCTTGACATAGAGAAACCGTCCGTCACGTTCCTCGCTCTTGGAGTGTGAGAAAGTCTTTGTTTGTGGCTTCTTGGGACTGTGCAACTGCCAACCAAATCCATGCAGCTAGCTCCCTTTGCGTGCAAAGAAATCATGCTCAAGTGACAGCTGGAACCGAACTCTGACGTCACGTTCAACAACGAACAGCAAATTCTACCGGCGGCAGCCAGTGGTGCAACTAGGAGTGCAGCCGCCAATCAAACGATTAGCGCATGCTCAGTGAAAAGGTTTTTTTTCTATGAAGTTCACCTATATTTTCCGTACATTTATTCATTTATTTAGTCATTGAGGTTTAAGCGCTCCCTTAACTTCTCAAATCATTGAGGCTCATGAATAATAATTTAGAGAGTTGATGAAAGCGAAATGATGTTACGAATGAGGAAGGCAAATTGGTGGAATGAAAGACGAAACAATGGAGCACCACCAAAAAATAGCAGTGCTTGTTTTGATTATGACAAATTGCAAACGGATTCGCCGGAGATCAAACTTCGTCCCCAGCAATGGAAGGCGTATGTGCAATGTATTAAACCACGAGCGCCCTACGATTTTTTTATTGCAATGAACTAGTAAAAATTATCACGTAAGCTACTCGTAGAAAATGCTCTCTTTTGCTGAGAATTTCTGTGTATCCTCTCCCCCTTTCCATCACCTTTCACCGTCCGCACTGCCCCCGTTTGCACCCGCTGTTGGGAAGGCAAAAGAACATCCGTGTTTTTAACACATCGATATTTTCAAGCAGAAACATAGAGAACGTAACATATGTTTTGCTTTCGATATTTCCTTCAGATCTATATATTTGTCAGAAACATTTGTGTTTTAAAAAAAAGCTCTTTATATAAATAAAATTTCCTGTATCTAATTTTATTTGTGGATTGCTCACAATCAATAGCCATTGACAACTGTCACTGTTGTCAATCTCCAGGAAGCACAAAAACGTTTGATATTCGAAACCTTTCTCCAATGTTGTTACCTTTTTTTGATTATTTTGTACATGGTAATATTGTTAAACTGCAATTCGAAACTTGTCAACATAGAATATTGATTAAAAAATTAAGATTACAGTCAACTTAAGGCAGAATATACTTTAACTAATATTGAGATATCTAATTACATTAGAACCAGGACATTTTACATCGAATGTTCATCACATTTAAAACATCCAAATTTTAAAAACATTGTTTTTGTTGATATTTTCATCGACATCTAAAGCCTTTTGGTAATGTATCGAAGTATCGATTGATTAATTGTTAGTGATTCCGTGCACGTCAACTACGTAAGCTATTATTCCCATAAGTGTAGTGCATATATTTTCCTTGGGAGGTAGTTTCCCCCGTTGGACGGCGACATCCGGCGCCGACCTACCGTCGGCTAGCGGGGTTTTCTACTATCAGGTATCTCCCACTAGCTGGGCACCGCCCAGCCGGGACAAGCTCTAAGCTCTCAATCGGTCTCCCGGCATGTGTGGTAGTGTAGTGCGTGTTATTGTTTGTGTATGTAAGGCGTGAGTATAGGATGAGGATGGAAAGATTCGCGCGCGTTGCATGTCCACGTTTGTCAGGGTACTGCTCGGGCATTCGCCTGGTGTTGATGGGAGAAACCACGGAAAACTACCGATCAAAGCAGCCGGCCGCTAGAATTCTTCTCCAGACAGCGACTGAATTCGACCTAGCTCTCTAACTAGAGCCGAAAATCCTGGCCACCGTCGGGACTCGAACCTAGGACGTCCCGGTCAGAGAAACTGCAGTGACATCAGTTTGCCTTGAAACACCTCTTCCGATCGATCGAAGTATCGATATTTTTCTAATACTCGCCATCACCACCCCGCCCTCCCAGCTCGTCCGCAGCGGGCCGCGAAGGACCCGCCCAAACGTCGGCCTCGCGCAGCGTCACGAGTTCAACCCAGCCGCTTATAAGCCACGTTTCAATTTTCTGCCGCAGTTGCCGGAACTTCACTCCGATTTTTCCGCCAGGCGTCGCCCGCGTCGCGTCGCCTTCCGCTCCGCCGCACCCGATGCCGCTGCCTGCGCGTGGCCCCACGCCCCGTGCGCCGCCGAGCGCCGCCCCGCCCCCCGCGTTCCACGGCCCTGCTTGCTCGCGGCGGCTGGAATTCCATTTCCTTTCTGTTCCTTTGCAACATTTGGCGATGTCTTTCGTACCGCGCTCCCTTTTACTCTCATGTATATTCTGCAGTAACTCCATTACATGGACCGGCAGAGATGGCTCAGTGCATCAACCTGCAATCCCTCTGACCAGGAGGTCCTAAGTTCGGGTCCCGACAGCGGCAGGATTTTCGACACTAGCTTGTCAGCTAGGTCGAATTCAGTCGCTGTCTGGAGGAGAGTTCTAGCGGCCGGCTGCTCTGATCGGTAGTTTTCCGTGGTTTCTCCCATCAACACCAGGCGAATGCAGGAGCAGTACCCTAACAAACGGGCCACGGACCGCGCGCGATCTTTCCTTCCTCTTCCTTGTCCTATCCTCTCCTCTTACACACACACAATAACATGCACTACACTAACACACATGCCGGGAGACCAGTCGGGAGCTTACAGCTTGTCCCGGCTGGGCGGTGCCCCGCTGGTGAGATATACCTGGTTAAGGGAAAACCCCGCTAGACGACGGTAGGTCAGCGTCAGATCTCGCCATCCAGCGGGAAAAGATGACCGCCACCTCCCGAGAAAAACACGCACTACACTTACGGGACTAATGACTTAAGTAGTTGACGCGTCCGGAAACACCAATCAATCAAATCCATTACATGGCGCTGTAGAACTAAATATTTCACGTCAAACGCAACCTGCAACACTCGGCAGCATTTTGAATCTATAACGTTAAATAACTCCTAAGTAAAGCGTTTTAGGGGATTAAAACTAAATTTTGAGGTCGAAGACGAAAGGCTTCAGAGAAACCTTTCTCACATTGTAATCTACAGGATGAGACCTTTATGAACATTCTATTCCTTTTTTGCTGGTTCGGCGCTTCTCGATATTATCTCACTTGCTCAGAGGCGAGCAGAATCTGCAACTAAATGTGAATGAGAGGGACAGAGAGAGGCAGAGACAGAGACACACAGAGACGGTCAGATTGAGACACGGACAGGGAGAAACGGAGAGACAATGAATGAGAGTGAGAGAGGGAGAGGGAGGGAGAGACAGAAAGTGAGATGGAAGGGGAAAGAGGGAGACGAAGGGCAGAACAACGTCTGCGACTTCCACTAGTACCATATATGTAGCAACACACATAGTACAGAGAAATGTAAGCTGCAGAGAAAAGTGCGATTTTTTCGTCAAAACAAATTTCGTTTTGTGGCTCGCTCATAATATAAAAGATTTTTTTCTTGCTACTATGTCTAGTAAATTACTTCCTCTAATACGTAGCGCAGACAGAATAAGCATTTTGTTGTTCCTTAATTATGAAAAGGCGTTTTTTGTCAAAATGTCTGTCCGTTCGTCATTCCGCTCGTCTGTCCGCCCACCTGATTGTCTATCACATGAAGCTCTTGCAACATTTTCAAAATGGCTCAAATTGTCTCAAAAATGGCTACAAATTTTGTCATTAAATTTCTTGTAAGAAATTCTAAAATTCTTTGTAAAGATGGCAGAGGTCTGACTCTCACTTTCAACCTAGAATTTTCGAAAAATCCGCAAGTTTAGCAGTCTTTGAACAGCCTCTTTCAACAACATTATTAAAGAGAGAAATTTCTTCATGAAGCTATTTTGGCCACAATCAATCTTTATTTAATGTAAGGTTAATTTTTGGAAAGTATTATTCTTTTCCGCTAATTTTTAGCGAAATATCGGCAATGTTAAAACACGATTTCCTCAAAAAACGACGCCACGTTTTCCTAAACTTTTTGTATGGGTAATACTAAATGCACTGCAATAAAATGTAATAAATGCCATTTTCATATAATTATTTGATATTTGAAATATTACACAAATGTAATATTTTAAAAAATATCACGTCTAGTACAAACTATCTACAAATAGAAAGTCTGTGCCAATCTGTACCACTACCAATATAGTTATTATAAAATTAAATAAGCAATAGAAAGCAAAAAAAATCGACGAAAGAAGTTACAATACGGAATACATGGCAATTTATATATCCATAATAAAGAAACACGTAAAAATTCAATATATTATAACAATTCAATTATATTTTCAATAGCATTACACAGAATTGTAGAGGGGTATATCGCTTTACATGAAAACCACGTTAAATTTCTGATTTCAATGATTGAGGTGTCATTGATTTTTCAAATAGTCATCATTGGTCACCAATAACTGCAGATGTATTTTATGCATTTCAACTAATATTATATTTTAAAAATTCTAATATCAACATTAGAAACTATTGATAGTGAATGCAACCTGAAACAATTTAATTTACTTCGTAATGGAATTATATTTAATCTATGTGTAAATTAGCTACGTCGACATGTTTTTATTGGAAAAAATACATTTGCATTCTTTGATAAATGTAATGCATAATGAACTGGTAACCCTCTAAAAAATTCACATTATCTCCGATATTAAAAGTTGCTGTCACTACATTCCTTCTTTTTCCTGAACAAATTTGACAGAAGTATAATTTTTAATTTTTTGCTCCCGTTGTGTCTGTTTCCGATGTGATTTGATTAGACTTTGATCGGGATAAAATTCAACTGTGGTGACATATGAAAATTAATATCAAGTTGTAATAGGAAATGACATAATCCGACGAATTGAAACAACACTTTTCTTTTGAAGTCTGTACACAGAGGGCCGTCGATGACAAATTCGTCAAAAGATCTGTACACTCTTGATCCAAAGTATGCTTGGCTTAAGTTAAATAAGAAATAGCAGCCACAAGATTGAACAGATTGCCAAGAAAGTTTCCAAAAAAAATATTTTACAAGTCCCAAGGGTGAGTTAGCCTGTACGCAAGTTGACCGATAATTTGTGTTCCAAGAGCGAGCGGCGTGTTGGCAACTCGCAGCGCTCAAGTAAGCCGAGCCACCACACGCGCAAAAGAGGGAGGGCGGCTGGCGCCACGGTGTAAGATATATAGGTGTGTCAACTAGCCGCCTTTTGGACAAAATTTTGAAGTCAGTTTGAGGCTAGTTCCTCGCTTATCCGTACGGTGCGCACGATCGAGTTGGGCATTCATGATGGCGTCTCGCGATTCAGTGGCTTCCACCAGAGGTTACAAAGCTATTAAATGGATCACCATCTTGTCCCGAAAATGCCCAAGTCGTTCGCAGCGCTTACATAGCGAGAACTGTGAGAACTAGCTTCACATTAGCTTCAGTTTTAGACCGGGAGTGAACCCACCTATCTCTCTTACACCGTGCTGGCGCGAGCGCCTGCTCGGCTGTCATCTGCGGCACGCGCCAGCAGCGGCAGACGGCTCGCAGGCGACCGCAGCTGCTCTGCAGGCGCCGCCCGCGCTACCTGCGGCGACGCGCCGAGCGGGTGGGGAGGGGCAGGGGTTACGGTGTGATGGAAAGGGTGGGGGCGGGAGCGGTGGTGTAGAGGTGGATATGAAAACAGAGGTGAGGACGGAGCTGGGGCGTCGGCGGTGGCTGAGCGGTGGCGGGGATGGAGGTGTAGTGGGGGCTGGCGGACGGAGAGGTTGAGGCGTGGCGGAGGTAGAGTCATGAGCGGTGGCTGGGCGGAGGCGGGAGCGGGAGGGAGCCTGGAGTGAGGTGGGAGCGGGAGCGGAGGTGTGACGGAGGAGGGGTAGAGACGTGGCGGAGGCGGGGCGGAGGAGGAGGCGTGGTGGGGGCTGGCGGTCGCAGGGGTTGAGGCGCGGTGGAGGTGTGGGCGTGAGCGGTGGCTGGGTGGAGGCGAGACGGAAGCGGGGCTGAGGCGAGCTGAGTCGGAGGCGTGGAGGAGGAGGGGCAGAAGCGGGGCGGAGCCGGGGCGGAGGCGGAGCGGAGGCGGGGCAGAGGAAGGGTGAAGGCGGGTTGGAGGCGGATCGGAGGCGGGGCGGAGGCGGGGCGGAGGCGGGGCGAAGCCGGGACGGAGGCAAGACGAGGTCAGGGTGGGGCGGGGCGGGGCCAGGCGGAGGCGGGGCGGGGGGCGTGGCGGGGCGAGGCGGGGGCGGAGAGGAGGCGTGCGGAGGCAAGGTGGAGGCGGGGAAGAGGCAGGGAGGAGTCAGAGCGGAGGGAGGCGGAGACGGGGCGGGGACGGAGACGAACGGAGGCTGGGACATGAGTAGAGGCGTTCGCGGACGCGGGGTCTGTCTCGGGGAGGGACACGGCATCTGACATGGAGGAGAACGCGGCGGCGGAGGCGAGAGCGGAGGCGGGAGCAGACGCGAAGGCAGACGTGTGGGCGAGGTCGGTGGCGGTGGCTGAGGGCGGGGGCCGGGACGGGGGCCGGGGGCGGTGGCCGGGGGCGGGGGCCGGGGGCGGGTGCCGGGGGCGGGGGCCGGGGGCGGGGTAGTCGACTCCCGGCGCTGAGCACCACCGAGCAACTCCGAAACACGCGCCCTTTGTACAACGCTTCAAGTTGAGCGAAGTAACTACCCCTCCCTTCGGCCGCCGCCACCGCCGCCGCGCCGCTTGCATTATTCATACCCTTGCAGCTACTTAGGCGCGCCATGCATTCAAACAACCACCCATAATTTTTGGGTAGGAATCTCCTTAACACCAGGCCCAACTTTTTTCCACCTCTTTTATTAAATGCGAAAGTTTAAATTCTA
The DNA here is from genome assembly GCA_031308135.1 of Acheta domesticus. Lineage (NCBI taxonomy): Eukaryota > Metazoa > Arthropoda > Insecta > Orthoptera > Gryllidae > Acheta > Acheta domesticus. Next base: position 13,054 of record JAHLJT010002146.1, read on the forward strand.
CCGTGATACCTGGCAGGATAAGATCTTATCTAATATAACGGAACTATTGAATTATTAGGCGGGAAATAAGCACCTGTGACGTGATGAAAGATGGTGCGATGTGATAAATCTCAGTTGCCTTGTGCGTGAAGATTCATTTAAAGGCTTTAAATTGGGTACTGGATATCGGTTTAGTTCGGGTCAAACTTTGCTCGAACTGTAATGTATAGGCCGGAAAGTGTTCAACGGCCTAAACGTACACTTTGGACGATCAGATTTACGATGCCCTTCATGAATTTCTTTCCTGAATATGAACGTGCCCTGATGGGAAGCGTGCCGTGATGGGAAAAAGGGTGAGCCATTACACGTTTTTAGTATGGGTAACTTACACAATAAAAGTTAATTTATGCACCATTAAAATACAAATCGTGTAGCTTTATTATTGAAATTCAAAAATACGAAAAGTCTCTGTTGATGCGGCAGTAAATAAATAAAAAAATCAAAACTTTTGTAGTACGACTTCTTTGAGATCGAAAAAACTCGACGGTAAACTGCGTAATTCGGGAATATGCGGAAGGAATTAACTCGATTATTGAAACTTTCACATTTCAAAAATATCCCTCATTTCGAAAGAAAAGAAAAAAAGAAGGTCGTTCTCTTTGACGAAGGAGGCAATTTGCTGACATAAAGAAAATTTTGTACTCGACCAATACTTAAAGTAGAAAAAATTACAATATTCCACGAGTTGTTGTCTGAGTAAACTTCATTTACATACATTACAAAAAATGTAATAATAATGTCGTAATCAAAATACTTAAACTCTTTTATTCCCATTTCATTCTTATTTCCTGGTTATCTCGATAAGTGTACAAAGAAACTCACTCAAAACTTATTGGAATATGTTATCTTTTCTTCCGTTTTGAATGTTGACGTTGAGCGGGAGATCTTGGATTCCAGTCGCCGAGATAAGGAATTTTCGACAGTAGCTAAATAGTTGAAGAATTGCAGCGGTTCGCTACTATGATCGATAGTTTTATGAGGTTTCCCCAATCAACACCACGCAAATTCCAAAGCAGTATAGTATCAAATGAGTCACGAAATGCTCAAGATATTACCTTCTTCAATCTTATCCCCTTCTTTCCCCTCATATACACTGTAATAACACACATCTCGGGAAAGCTGCAGGGAGCTTAGAGCTTACCCTGACTGGGGCGGTGAACCGCTGAGGGAGAGACCCGGAGTAGGAAAAATGACATGTTTACATGCATGTAGGCACCTGGTTAACAGCCAGATCTCAAAGCAGCGGAGGTTCATCACAGTCTGCTAGCATATATAACATGTATCACATTTACGATTTTATGAGCACAATAGTTCACTCGTCAAGAATCATTAGAGCTTTGCCCGACAAAACGTTACAGAAATCGACAGAACTATCGATCCTCTGCGCTTGCGTAGTTCAAGTTCGCATCACTTTCGCGCATGCGCATATGATCGATATTGAAGTCGATTGCTGTACGTTATGTCGTGCAAAAACATGCTCGCAGTCTGGAGGAGAATTATAACGGCCGGCTGTTCTGATCGGTAGTTTTCGTGGTTTTCCCATTAACACCAGGCTGCTGTAATGCTGGAGCAGTTCCCTAAAAAACGGACTGCGGACCGTGCGCGAACTTTCCTTCTTCTTCCTTGTTCTATCCTCATCCCTTACACACACACACTTACTCTAAAATGCATTACACTACCGCACATGCTGGGAGATCGGTCGGGGGCTCAGAGCTTGTCCCGGCTGGAGCAGTGCCCGGCTGGTGGAAGATACTTGGTTGAGGAAAATCTCGCTGGCCGACGGTAGGTCGGCGCCGGATCTCGCCATCGAGCGGAGAAGATCACAGCCACTTCCAGATGAAAACATGCACAACACTTACGTGACTAATGACTTCACTAGTTGACGCGTCAGGAATCACTAACAATCAATCAATAAAGAACATGCCGTTGCATTCTTACTCGAATGAACGAGGTTCAGCTCCATTCGTTACCATACATCGAAGGAGAGATCGCAGCTGTTCGGAGTCTGCGAGGGCAGGCGCCCAGTGCTGGGCGCTCGCGTGCCGAAGGGTGGAGCCCCGACCGCGTCGCAGGCCACGGTGGCGCTGCGCGGTGCGAAGAAGGAAGAGGAAGAACTATCAGGCGCCGCCCGTGTGTTGCGGCTGAGGGCGGAGTGACGACCTCGAGAGGCCTCGCGTTGCGTCGCCGAGATTTCAGCCGCCTGTCCTGTCTCGCGGCATGATTTGAATTTGCACTAGATTTGTGAATGAGGCTTCTTTAGACTTCTCGGATTAGTCAGTGATTGTGGCGCCGGTAACCCAAGTGTCAACTGATAACTCGTCTCGAAACAAAATTCCGACCTCTTGAGACGCTGCACTTGTGAGAACGTGCATATATTTGTGTTGTTTGTCAAGGTTTATTGACGTATAAATGAGTTTGGAGCTGAATTTTGCCGTTTTGTAAACATAAATTTCGATTAGGCAAACGTTACGAATGAATTGTCTGATTATAACCTGTACTTATTTCAATGATTGTAATTTTACACATATATTTTTTTCCTCAAAATTAATATTTTGAGTGAGAGAATCAGCTATTTTTTTTTAGCAAAGTGAGGCAAACTCTAAAGAATCTTCATTCACAAAGTCTAGTGCAAATTCAAATCATGCGTCCTCGGCGTCCCGTCGCGCCAGTCCCAGGCCAGAGGACATTTTCGATAAACCGCCAACGCTGTATACGTGAATTGAAGATAGCTGTATACGTAGATCATGGCTAAAAGACCATATGTAAATGGCGGGCATTTACAAAATGGTAGATATAAAGGAAGTTATGAAGTAATAGTGACTTATGTACACGTAAGCTTCCGCAGCTCGAGTCCATAACTTCTCGGCTCTCAGCCAACGACGCGGCGTCTCCCGGACAGCCGAGAAGTAATAGTGACTTGGAGAAAGTAAGGAGAGTTGCATATGAAAATATAGTTGAAATTGAGGATGTTCGTGCTATTTCTAAAAATGTTCGGTCATTCAGTTATGCGACGTAAAGAATCTTACATTGAAAATCCTTAAATTTGCTCTGATCAACAGACCAAGAATGTCAGTGATGGAAATCATTATGAAAATGATAAAAAAGAAGTTGTCGCAAAATTAATTTACAATTTCCCCACATTGTTTGCAATGCGACTGTGATTATAATCAAATTTGATGTCGAAATTTCATTTTCGAAACTAATCACTCTCTTGTCCTCCTGTCCTCTGAGCCACAATAGCAAAGTATCGTATATCTGTGTGTTTGTGTAGTGAATGGAACATCGGCTGGTGACGGTCACACACTGAAGATAGCACCGGAAATAAGCAACACCTAAATAAATTATCTCCACAACATATCGGTGTAATCCGCATTTATGAAACAATTTCTTGCAAAAATGATGCAAAGATCTGCAACGACTGTGTGTACTGACCATTGATATTTCAATGAATATTAATCTTATAACAATGCTGGTAATTAAAATTTTCCTTTTCCATATTCACCCGATTATTAATAACGATAGCTTATTTTAAAGTGTTTCTGAAATATCATAGAATGTTCATAAAACTCCTAATTTATCATTGTGTTACAGGGACACAATAATAAAGAACATGATAATTTGTGACTTTTTAGATACTGATTTTCAAATGTCATTCGAAATTCATGTCTACTGCGATGAGAATTGTCTTGATAACCATATCTGTCCAATTTTTGTCACAGCAATCGTTCTTGTTCTTCTTTTATCTCTTTGCTTCTAGAAATATTTTGAAGGAATACTTAAAGTGACTAAATATTTAATTGAATGTATTTCTCTTGGAGAAATATACATCTAATAAGGTCAATCAAAATGATATAAAGACAAATAGTACGTTTCCAGTTCGTTATCCCACACGGTGTGTTCAGGATTACGACAATTACACAATTAGGATATCTTTTTACAGAGACATCCATTAACTAAGGTAGTTGATGAAATCTTTGAGACAATCACAGTCCATTGAATGGACATCTCTTTTCTTTAAAAAAAATATTTTGAAGGAATCCTTATTTAAGTGATTAAATATTTCATTGAATGTATCTCTTGGACAAATACACATATGACAAAGCCAATCAAATTATATAAAGACAAACAGTACGTTCCGCTACGTCTCTCATCATGTGTTCACACTTACGACATATACTTAGGTATTTAGAATAGTATTTTTTACAGAGAGATCCATTACTTTAGATAATGAAATCTTGAGACAGTGCGACAGTCACGGCGCCATCGAATGGTCGCCTTGAGGAAATGGGAGAGAAGCGCAATTTGCAGGGGGCCCGGGGGACAGTCGCCCGCCCGAGCGTCGGGGCGCGCAGTGCTCGGCAGAACTCTACCCGGGGGACCCGTCCCCCACGATGTGGGATGGCAGGACTCGCCCTCTGGGCACTCTGGAATGGTTCCTCTCCACGAGGGGGGCAGCAATGATAAAGTCAAATACACAGGAAAGAGCTGCAGTCGGTGCGTGCGACATTTTTGACTGAAGGTCCTTGCGCCGCTGATCCTCAACACGTTTGTTCCAAGTATATTTGTAAGTTTTAAGTATGTAGGTTTAAGGTACTTGAGATGTACTTGACAGAATCAGTTCAGTACCATTTCGAATATCATCTATTTGGGAAAATTTGTTGTATTGGTTAGAGATGCCAAATAAAGGAAAACCACTATATGAGACACAATACGAACTATATAATCATTCGTTCCATTCATAATTTCGCAGCAAATCAAGTACCAGTTCCTTTAAGTTTGATCCACAACATCAGCGTGGGTATTTTACAGTAGTAATAGAAAAAGTAACAGACAAGGTGGAGTGGAGTCAAGAAGTGAATTGTATGTCTTCAATATATCTGTCCCCACAAATACATACATGTGACTCCTAATCATAAGCATTGCAAGGCGACGGCAAAAAAGGCTATATGACAAAAGCGTAAAAAAAAGGCATTAGGGATCTCAAGACCTTTTCTGTTTATCATTTTCCGGCGACTCAGCTGGCGTATTTCCCATTATAAAATGCGTGAGAAGAATCACATAAATGTTTCATTCAATTTCTTTTTATCCATTTCAAAATCTTTCGACTACAAGTTAGTTCACAAATTTCGAAAATTGTATGTCTTCAACAGAAACCTCTATTAAAATACTTGAAATCAATTATCTTTCTTTAATAATTGTTCCTATTTTTAGAAGATGAGCACCGCGAGAATATATTTTTTTGTAACGTCACATATCATATCATTCACTACACTGAACTATAATTCACGAGTCATGTTCTAACCTGAAACCCGTTACTGCAATTTAATTTCGAGAAAGTGCACTCCTCATCGCATTTTCAGAAGCAGGTACGAAAGCAAACTCTTCGCTTTGGGCGACCCAGCTGAAAGCTATTCCCGCTCCTCTCATTCGCGGACTGCGAGGGCAGCGCAGTCACCCGTGTCGTCACCGAAACCACAGACTCCCCCACCCACACCCCTCCATCCTTCATCCCTTTACACACCGCCGCGCCGGCTCGGCCATTGACCGTCGGAGATATTAGCACGAACCCTCCGCGATCCGATCGCCGCCTCACCGGCGGAATCTGAAGCAGTGAATCACCGGGCCACTCGGACTCACCCGGCCATAGGTGAGCTTGCGAGGGCGCTGATGCTCCCACGGGCGAGAGAGCTCACACACACACACACACACACACACACACACAAGCAACACGCTAACACCCACACACTCTCGGGCGCGCGCTTCCAAACGTACTGAATGCATCCGGCCGGGCTGGCGAAAATGTCGCGGATGGAAGGAGCTTTCCATTGGTTGGTCGCGGCGGCTCAATACATCTGCCGGAGCGCACCGCTGCGCCGCTCTCAGAGAAGCTTTTCCCTTATTAAATCTACGAATCTCCCTCCCGACGTCCTCACAGCGCATAGCGAGGAAGCTCCCTATAAATACCGAGCGATTCCCATCGCCGATGCCTGCCCGGAAGGATTAGATACCGAGTCGAGTTTAACGAGTCGGGGCCGCCTTGAGGCTACGGAACGCCGAAGATCCCCTGCAGGAGATTCTCCATCAATCAGAATGTCTCCGAGCCGTTTGCTCCGGACTCGCCTTCTCGTATGCTTTATTCCTTCCTCGCTTTCTGCTCGCGGCACGTCGGACGAGAAACCCACGTCAGATTTGTTCCGAGCGGAATCGCTTCCGTTGGAAGGTTTTTTTTTTTTTTACGAACGATAAACCTTTAAAAAAGCGAAAGAGATACGCGCGGGAAATACAGTAGACGGGAGACTTTTCATTTCATACAGAAACTTTGATACAATAACAGTATCTTTCTTTATTTGTGAATATAAAGAAAGTTTGGCGGAACGCGCGGTGCAAAGTTGAGGCAGTATTTTTTACGAGATGCTGCGACTGTACGCGGGAAATGCGTTTACAAAGTTACATTTGGCGGCGCGAACGGGCGGTCCACTGGAATCGCCTCCTTCGGAGCAGGTGTTGCAAAATGATGTTTGCAGCCGTAGAAAGAAGAACATCTGCAAGTACCATTTACAGAACTATTCCATGAGCGGTTCCTCAGAAAATAAAATATTGTCAGCCTTTGCAAGAATATTCACCCTACTCCTCAGAAAATAAAATATTCATTCACCCTACTCCTCAGGAAATAAATATTGTCAGCCTTTGCAAGAATATCTTCATCTTCCGTCTCAGTCTAGAAGATGAAAGCCCAGAAACACTATTTTTTCACATTAGCGTAAAAATGTACTCGAGAAAAAACTATTTTCCATTCGAGTTTTCAGAATGACTACCGTAGAGAAAAGAAAGGATTTTGGAACCGAGTGTACTGCAGTGAATAAACGTTTGTTTTTTTTTACTTTATTTCACCAAACCAGATATTTTCAATCTTGAAAGAGAAACTTGAAATACTGATTTTGAATTGGCATTTCTGAGAAATCTTTACATCGAGCGCAACTAAAAATCACAATAAACAAATGGACGTATACTATATATAGACCATCATTTTTTTCTCTCAACTTTTTGCAGTATCACGCATTGAACAGAAATACACATACGCAAGACAAGTCTCACAGAGAATCACAAGTTAGTGAAAAATCGGAAGTGTGGCAGCAAAAATTCCATGGCATCAAAAGCTCTTAATGTTGAATATTGTTATTTTTGACTTAAGGTTTTTAATATGTCATTAAAAATAAGAGTAATTTAAATTTGCAAGTCACTTAAACTGAATAATAAATTTGATTATTATCTCTCTTCTCATGTGAACATTCTTTAATGCTGAGTCATGACAGTAACATTGGATGTTACTCCCTGGAGTTGAAAAGAATGTGTAATATTTTAAAGCATCTTAGCGTTTCCTTCACTTTAAAATTCTGTTTAGCAGTTAACGTAAGTATCTTCCTTTGAAATAACTCGAATTCTCATTTTCTCTAATCTGCAGATTAGGCAAGAAACATTCACAACGTCTGTCCAGACTTTTTCCGAAATTTAAATAGTAAACTATGTAAAACAAAGACAGTTTAGATAGGCGCAGCAGTACCTTTTTTCGGATGATGAAAAGTTTCGATATAGGCCAGTGCAGAACCACGTAATTCTAATTATTGGTAAAGAATAATTATATTCTAGAGTTAGAGATTAATAATGAGAGAAACAAGATTATTCGAGTCCAGAAGCACTATGCTGTAACGCGCAGCATCTTCCGTGCAACACAGGGTGGACGTACGAACTACTCCAACCATCCCGTCTTCTGCCTACCAGTCCCCCTTCACCCTATTCCACACCTCTACTCCACCCCTCTACTCCACGCCGCTACTCCACGCCTCTATCACTACCTCGCACTGGCTGAGGTGGCTCAGGGCAGCAATTGATGTCACTTGCAGTGGCTCTGACCGGGAGGTCCTAGGGATCCACTCCCGACAGTGGCAGGATTTTAGACACTAGCTACTTAATCAGGTCGAATTCAGCCGCTGTCTGGAGAAAAATTTTAGTGGATGACTACTCTGATCGATAGTTTTCCGTGGTTTCTCCGATCAACACCAGGAGAATGCCGGAGTTGTACCATAACAAACGGGCCATCGCGTATGATCTTCCCTTCCTCTTTTCTTGCGGTAATCTCACCCCTTTCTAACAAACACATCTAAAACACTACATTAGCACACACGACGGTAGAAGAGTCAGGGGCTTAGAGCTTGTATCGGCTGCAGCGGTAGGAGATACCTGGTTTAGGAAAACCCCTGCAAGACAATGGGTAGGCCGGCGCCGGATTTCGTCATCCGGCGGGGAAGATTACCGCCACATCCCGTGATAAAAACATGCACTAAATTTCGACACGGGGGTTGTGACCATAGCATTTGTCGCTTCCGGAAACACGAATAATCCCTTCCTCTTCCACCAATATATAAACCTGAGCGCTGACCATCCCGGCGCATTCCAGCCCTGAGGAAGACCACGACAAGATGGTCGAAACGTCGGCAACACAGCCTTCGACGCGGCGTCACCCCGGACAGCCAAGATCATCCACATGACTCCGGCCGCGGAAGCCCAGACTTCAGGAAATAATCAATCTGCGTACCACCACCCTTCACCCATCCCCTGCCACCCATCCTTCGCCACATCGCACTCCACAAGCCAACACCCTAACACTTCCCCTGCCCCCACCCACCCATTTCCCCTCACCCCTCACCTGGTCCCATCCACTCATTAACCCACTCTTGTCCCTACCAACCCATCACCCATCATTCGTCCCCTGCCACCCATTCACCCATACCCCTCACTCCCCTGCTCCCACCGACTCATCACCCCTCCCCTCGTCCTCTGCCCCCACCCATCCACCCATTACCCATCACCCTTCCCCTGCTCCCACCCGCCCATTACCCATCCCCCTTCCACTGTCCCCACCCACCCATTACCCGTCATACCTCCCCTTCTCCCACCGCCCATCTACGCATCACCCCTTCCCTGCCCCCCTCACCCATTCTCCCCTCCGCCTCCCCTGCTCCTACCCACCCACTACCCCATCCCTGCCTCCCAACCCACCACCCATCACATCGTCCCCTGCCCCCACCCACCCATTACCCCTCATCCCTCCCCTCCTCCCCCCCTACCCCAATACCCCATCAGCCATCCCCTGCATTGCACGCAGCTCCCGTGCCCTGGTGCCCACGCCTCATGACCTCTACCCGCCCCAGGCTGAGCACCCACCCCCTGAGCAGACGCTCCGCGCCCTGCGCCCCGCCATCAGCTGCAGGTGGCGCGCGGCGGCGCAGGTGCTTCTGGAGCAGAGTGGCGACCGCCTCCGCCGCCGAACCCCCGGCGCTCGAACGGCTCCTTCCTTCGATGGCAGCCCTCAAGGGAAACCGCAGGCTCTGCCGCCGCTTTATCGCTTCTCCGTGCCACCCCCACTTCCCTCTGTAGTTGCTCCTGCTTGTCACTTTCTCCCTACAAGTACTACGGGATGCTGAGCGAAAAAACGGCAAATATGCGGCAGAAAAACACTTATTACAGCCCTGGTAACGAACAAGTGGATAAATCCAGTTGCTAAATCTGGAAAAAATCCACTAGCACGTGGTGTAGTCATGTTTTATGGAACATTGATACCGAAAAATCGAATGAGGGCAAACTTCGGTCCGTCAGTCTGTGAACACAGCGGTTAAACCATTCAGCCAATTTTCTCGAAAAATGATATTCCACCATTGATCTGGCTAATGTTGCATTCCCTTGAATTTGAAACCGATATTTGTCCGATTTGCGTCCTATCTCCATCGCGAAAGGGAAGGAGGACCGTATGCTCACTTGTAGGTCGACGTCAGATCTCGCGTTCAAGCAGGGAAGGAACATAGCGATCTCCAGGGATGTAATATGCACAGTGCTCCCGGATCTAATAACTAAAGTAGCTCATTCGCCTGGGAACATATATTCACAGGATACAACCACCATTGGGATGTGATAAGTTTCTCCCCAACTTCATTGACCTTGCCACTGTCACACACTTTGCATCACCAGTTTTCGGGTTGTCCTCATCTTCATGTGATCATACCAAATTTATTGTCCCTTATTCTAGATGTCAGCAATCCTCTTGCTGTGAGAACATTTATCATCTCTCTCTTTTACTTGTTTGTTTTTTACCTCCATTGCCATCATTTTTTCTCTTTCTTGCTCAATCGATTTTGGTTTAATTTTTTCCTTTCTCCAGAAAATCTCTCTCTCTCTCTCTCTCTCTCTCTCTCTCTCTCTCTCTCTCCAGGACCAGCAGTAGTAACAGTATCTCTTTCATCTTCTCGCCGGCTTTAGCTCTCACGTACCTTTTGTGCTGGATGCTCTCCCTTAACAGCGGTATTACCATCTTACTCTTCGCGGATGCAACTCATTGCTCTCCCGTCCCCATCTACTAAATACGTAGAGGGTGCAGTCTTATGAAGTGATCGTACGAAGAAAAAAACAATGAAAAGTGAGAAGATAAAATTGTACTCGGTAAAAAACGGTCTGAATGGCGCTGAGTTGTTTCATTCAGAGAGATGAACAAGACGAGTAAAGATAGTTAACAGAATGCCTTTACAAACCGTCCCAGAGATCGTCAAAGATGGGAGGAATATCAAAAGAGAAAATAAAGGAATGATGGAGAACAAGTTGAAACGCATTCAGAATACGAAGGTAAGAAAAGAACTCTGACATTCAGCGAGAAGAAACGCAGTGATGAGGGAAAATAACAAACAACTGAAAGGTTTAATTCAACAGAACTATATAAGAGTAGACGAGGGCTGCAAGGGTTCTGGTCCTCGCGGCCCGCGTTCTCACCCGCGCCCGGAACAAGTTTCGCTCGAGAGCAATGAAGGCCATAATGAAGCTGGGTGTGGCTGCAACGCGAAGGGTCGTGCTGCACCATTTGGGGGCGCATAAGGGGCCGGGAAGGGCACGGAACGAAGCACAGCGGCGAGCGCTGCGGCCGGGCCGGGCGTAGCGGGGCGGGGGCGGCGAGAGCGGTGAGGACGGCGGGGGCGGCGAGGGCGGCGAGGGCGGCGGAAGCGGCGGGGGCGGCGGGGGCGGCGGGGGCGGCGGGGGTGGCGGGGGCGGCGGGGGCGGCGGGGACGGCGGGGGCGGCGGGGACGGCGGGGCGGCGGGGGCGGCGGGGGCGGCGGGGCGGCGGGGCGGCGGGGCGGGGGGGGGGCGGGGGCGGCGGGGGGCGGGGCGGCGGGGCGGCGGGGCGGCGGGGCGGCGGGGCGGCGGGGCGGCGGGGCGGCGGGGCGGCGGGGCGGCGGGGCGGCGGGGCGGCGGGGCGGCGGGGCGGCGGGGCGGCGGGGCGGCGGGGCGGCGGGGCGGCGGGGCGGCGGGGCGGCGGGGCGGCGGGGCGGCGGGGCGGCGGGGGGGGGGGTGGCGGGGGCGGGGGGGCGGCGGGGCGGCGGGG